>BGNK01001900.1:349-38204 GCA_003297005.1 Symbiodinium sp. clade A Y106 | reverse complement strand
ACCGCTTTTGCGTTCGTTGCGTTCACGGGCAGCTCTGTCTTGGATCTCTCTGTGGCTGTCCCGTTGGCTCCCTCTGCACTTGCGACGGCAAGCAGGAACGCAATTAGCGATGCACGAAGGAAGGCCATCGAAGAAAGCTGGATGCCGAAGCTGGGAGGAGCTTTTTGAGTCCTCTTTGAGCCTCTTTGCCTTGAGCCAGGACAAGTCAAAGGCACGCAGCTCGGACCGAGAAGTGAGAAGGTTCATGCTTGCCGGCAGAACTGTGCAGGTTTTGCACCCGTGGCCCCAACTCCCCTGCACCCGAAGCTAGAACTTGAAGGGGCAATACACGGGCCCGAAAATCGCACACTCCCGCTTCGGAAGTGCCTTGAGAGTGACACCCGGCTCTACCTGAGTTCCGTGCAGTCTTCGAAGCGCCACGAAGCAGGCCAGCTAGTGGAACCAAGCCGAAGTAAAGTGAGCATAGAGCTGACAACAAGAGAGGTCCAAACTTCAACAACACAATCCAAATCCAATGGATTTTGCAGCAAGATGCGAGGCAGCAGTGCTTGGCATGCTTATGTTTTCAGGCTGCAACCCCGACATTGCTCTTAAAGTCGTTCTTGCGGCTGGCCACCCCGTCCGGCACGGTGAAGCTGAAGCTGGTCACCACCCTGCCACACTGTGCTGAAGGAATCGAAATCGAAGTCTGAGTCAAGACCAAAGTATGGGGTTTCCGATGTCTCCTTGGGAGCAATGCAACACAACCGCTGCGCGCCTGAACTCCAACCAGAGCCGCTGAAACTTGGCCGAACCTAGTCTTGGCCCTTGGCCTGCCAAGGCCCTGTGATGCCTGTGATCTGTACCGTGTTGGCATTAGTATGTGAGGGGGCGGTGCCGAGCGCTGCAAGTGTTGCGATGTGGCATCAAGCCGCGCAAAACGTACACTGCCCGGAGCTTCGAAGACACCGAACTCAGCAGGGCGCACGACACTGTCTCCTCCACCTGGGAGGAGCCCGTGAGTTCGGCTGACTTGTTCGACGACGGAGGGGATCAATGTCGGGCTTCGGACTCAAGCTTGAAGACTTGAAGGGGTCTACATGCGCACTGTGTGGAGACCTCGGGGCCTGTCTCCTCGGACTGCCCAAAGCTTATCTGGACGGACCAAAAACAAACTCTAAGCAAAGTGTGGCCGCTTGGGGCCTCCTCGCCGCCCTCCTTGCTTGCACCATCCAGCCTCAGCGTTCGGAACTTCGGAAGGCAAAGCGCCTAGGAGAAGAGAAACGCCGCAGAACTCTCGAGTTTTGCCTTTCGCCAAGGGACATGCCGGAGCTGCCGCCAGCGTTGGGCAAGCAGTTGCAGTACTCTTTGCTAAGCTTTGTTACGTCTTTGTTTGTATCCTCATCTTCCTATGTAGGTGTCCTTCTGCCACCGTTCTGCTTCAGGCCGACGCCGCTCTGGATGACGAGCCGGTGCCGTGCCTGGGCCTAGTCTGGAGTGCTTGCACCTACTAGCAGGGGAACGGGCAATGCAACATCCGAAGCGCTAAATGTATTCAAGCCGCAAACTCGCCGGAGGGATCTTGAGCCACGATTAATGTAAAGTGCTGGAAGCGGCTTGTGCATGCAGAAACATGCTGGGTATCATGTCAAGGGCAACGACGTGTTCGGGTGGCTTTCTTCTGCACGCCCAGCAGCCCATTGCGAGCCCTTTCTCCCAAGTGTCTATGGCAGCTCGTGTCTCAGGAGTTTGGATCCTAGGTTGGAGCTCTCCCAGTTTAGGGAGGGGTCATTTGTGATATGAAAGTCGCCAGTCGCCCTTCAGCTGCCGCTCTGAGCATTGTCGGCGTCGAGGCTCGCCCGAAAGTCGCGGAAGGCACCTGAGCGACTTCGGAGAGCCGAGACGAGCCCTCCGAGCCCTCTGAGAGCCGAGGTGCTGTCCAGGACTTCTTTCAGCTGCGCTTCGCCTTGCCCTTCGCCGTGCCTTCCTGCTGCCTGAGCGACTCGATGCGTCGACAGCGCTGACAGAGCTCAGAGCTCGAGCCGTGCTCAGCCAATCAGGTGGCCTTGAGCCAGTTCTCCTCCACCCGACCGTTCTGCTGCGAGCGCCGCTGCTGCAGCTCCTAAGGCTATGTTGCGGACGTGGACACAGAACTCGAGCCTGAACTCGTCAGTGAGTGCGACGTGCAACTCTTGCTTCAGACCCAACCTTTCCCGGATAGCCAATCCCGAAGCCCATTCAGTGTTGATCCCTGGGTCCGTCAGGAAAGCCTCCACTAAGCCGCCAAGCCTGAGAAGCACCATGCCCTACACATTCGGGCTGTGAATGTGAAGGTCTCACTGCCTGAATAACCTACTAGGGAAGAATCAGGAAGGAGGTCTACTCGTGGCTTCGTCTTGGCAGCTGAAGGTTCCAAGACGCTTTCAGAAAAACCGTCTGCAAACGAAGCTGGCCCTGCAAAAAAGCCGTAGCCCTAGCATGGCATCTGCATCTAGCTCTGTTCGACAACGGTTGAAAGAAACCTGAGAGACAAGCAATGTATATCTTGCTTCGACCCCAGGGAATTTCAAAGGATCTACTTCTGTCGAGCTTTGCTTTCACTGGGGTTTGAGACAACACCACACCAGGCCAGAAATGCTGGCTGACTCGGAAAACCCCATACTCCCAAACTGTCCAAGGAGGAGCAAGGAGATGAACGTCTGCAAGTGTCGGAGAGAAGCAAAGACTGGAAAGCCACGGAGCCAACGAAAGCTTAGCAATGTCTTCTGCAGGAGCACTTCATTTTGCAACAGTCGTACATCTTAGCTTAGCAGCTTAACCTCACTTCACAAACCCTACCACCATTCAGAGCCAACACATCCCTGTGCGCATCCAGCCATCGCAGAGAATGGGCAAGCTGCGGAGGAGCCGCTGAGTTCCAGAAAATTCGGAATTCTGTATCAATCCACCACCCGCTCCCCCCCTAAAAAGGAGAAGCACCGAATCCAGACTCACAGAAGACGCTGCACTCTGCACGCTGCTCCAGAGCTCAGCTCCGGGCCTCTTGCCGTCTTCGTTTCGGCACTGCGGTCAGGCGGCGACAGAGCTTGCAGAGCTGCTACAGGGCCTATCATGGAGCCTTCTTCTTATATTCCCGAGGCTTCTGGCTTGGAAGGCTAGTCTAGGGGTCTCGAGGCCTCAGACCGCAAGGTGCAGGCGGTGGCGAAAGCGTGCGCCTCTGCAACAGCTGTCGAGCTCGGCGCGTCCGGCGACGGGACTGGCTTGGAGATCCTCATCTTGAACACGGGTTGCCTGCTTCCTGCTTCTGCTTGCATGCTCTGCACGAGATGCTCATCTCCAGCCCCAACCTCAAAGCTCAGCTCCTGCAGCCTAAAGCTCAGCCCGGGGCATACTGAAAGGGCTCCAGAGACTGGATTGTACCGAAGTGCCGGGCGGGGAGAGCGACACAGCGTCGGAGGCCTCTCGGATCATTTCCCTAAGCCCTTTTTTGGGGCTTCTGCCAAGCCGCTACAGTGATGCCGCGAAGTCGCTTGGGTGGCACCCGCCCCGGAAGCCCTAAAAGGCCCTAAAAATCCGAAGTGGCAGGTTCAAGGGTCCAGGGGCCTCCTCGTCCGCCAGAGCGGAAAGGGCGAGGCCAGGGCCTCCGCCGCGAGTGGCGGGTGCTCTCTGTGGCCGTTTTTCGCGGGCGTTTCCGTAAGCCTAGGCTGACACGTTGAGCTTGCGGAAAGGAGCTGGGCCTCCATGAAAAGAAGACCCAAGCAGACGTCATCCCGGCAACTCTGACAGCCATGTCGACCTCCGGGCCTTGAAAGCCCTTCGAGTCTGAGTCGTCTGTTCTCTGTACAACTTTCGCGCCGTTTACGCTCTCACACTCGGACGATACAACGCGTTTTGCGTTTTTTTGCCCAATGCAAAGAGAACTGCGTAGATGAAAGCAAACAGAATGTTCACGGCGCTGATGCCGAATATGACGAACTACGATCGTCGTGTGGTGGCTTCGATATCCCTGCTTCTCCCATCCCTGAACAGGTTCCAAGCCTCCGAAAACCATGGCCGGTGCGCGCGTCATGGCGCCGATGCTTGGGCTGTTGGGAGTTGGGATCCTCGCTTTAGGTTGACTGAGTTTTGGGGCTCTGGAATGGCTTGCACAAGCTCCATAGTCTGGCATAACTGCCGAGCTTGGTTGAACCGCGCTCAACAAAGCATGTCAAAGCTACGAACCTGAGTGTCGGGCGAGTGGAAAGGAAACAGGACATGGCAATGTACGCATGGCAGACAGTGTTTCAGCAGCTTATCTGTGCACTGCTACTAGCTATTCGAGCCATCTTCGCAGCTGTTTTCCTGGGATGGATAAATTCTGTCGATCCCAGGCAGTCTGTGCTGAAGAAAGCACGAAGCCTGAAGATGTCAGCATGACCCCCGCGTTTCGTGGTGAGGCGTGCAGCGCAGCACAAACGGAATCCTGTCGTGGGCTGCCGCTACTTTTCGCTCGTTCTCACGTCCCAAGTCTTCGCAAGTCTGGTCCAAACGCAAGTCCGAACGACAGGCTCTCAAGCCCGAGATGGGCTGCTGGAAGAGAAATGACAATGACGAATTATGATGTGTCCACATCTGAAATTGTCTCTGGGTCCTATCCATCTCACTTGGCCCAGGACGGCTTCTCAACATCCTGCGCGGGAGCAATGACCTAACACCCGGGCCTTCTCTGCAGAGACTCTGGGGGCATTTGCTTCACCTGGGTGTCGGCGTCCTGTGGCTGCAGCCTCGTCATGGTATAGGCTGCCCCCGGTCCAACTTTTCCTGGACTCAGGTACCTCAGAAGGACTACGAGCGTCCCTCGCTGCAAGCACTCCAATAATTGGCATGTACAACCCGAGGCCGAAGGCATGCTACCGAGAAATCTGTGACGAAATTACGGAGCTACTTGCCGGCAACCTCCCGCGTTCCAGCTCCGTTGACAAGCATGAGACCAACGAAAAGCAACTCGAGCCTCCTCCCCCGAAAGACTCCATGTTCCCGTTTGTTCAGGGCATCCCCTGAAACGTAGACCCGAAACCTCTACACTTCTGAAGACTTTACTGGCTGCTCAGGGGCAGGTTCTGGATCATGAAGGGGAGTTTGGCACCTGTTCATGAAGCGCGGCTGGAAATGAGTCATGCATGTACCCGCTAAATGGACTTCAAGATTTCGAAAGCAAGGGCCCAGGAGTGAACTGGAAGCTTCGGATCGGCAACGCTTGCTGCAGCTCATCTGCTTAGGGCAGTTGCTCGATGTTCAGCTTTGGCCGCAAAGCCGGAGCCTCCGCCACCGCCGCCACCACCACCTCCGGCGCTGTCGGAACTTGCACGATCGGCCACTGCCTGCCATCCAAGATATTTTGCGATTGGCCTCCCACTTAACACTTTGCGTGGCTTCTGCATTGTGCTTCCATCTTCCAAAGAAGGACGTGCGATGGGAACCCTGTAGCCCACGCACGAAACTTCAACACCTGCAGCCTTCCTTGCTCTTATTGGTAATGCCAGCATTGCTGGCTTACCATCTCGCCGTGGGGTTGGACCTAAAGGGTGCAGTGTCCGCTCACGCAGCTTCCAGGTTCTGCCTTGTTTTGGGCGTAGCAGCCTTCTTACGGTGAATCGTCATGAGGGCCGTTGCTATCGGGTCAGCACAGCACTTGACTCCTACCCGCCGCTGCCCCTGCGACGAGCGCAAGCTAGAAAGCCACAAGGCTAGAAGAACAATCCCATTGCGATGTCGCGGGCAGGGCCTCTCGTTTGATGTCAACCGGAGCCAAAGCCTCCTCCTGACATGTGGCATCTGTGTTCGAGACCCCTAAGCCCCTCAAGCCCCCAGGCGTGGTCGGTCGAGTGTCACCAGCAAGAACTATTTTCCAACACCCACCTGCAACTGCACAAAAGCTGGCAGGTATCTGTCCAAGGCCTCGTATCTTCGGCTTTGCATCGCGGCCGACCACCCCTGGGGGGCCTTGCTTGCCTCAAAGTAGCTGCACGGGCAAACGATGCAACGCATTCCGGACACCCAGCTATGCTAGAGATAAGTCCAAGCCACAGGGTTCCGCCGGCCCGGGTATGCTCCTGCAAAAGCGGTCGGTCTGTGTGAAGGAGAGCCTCTCATGCCGCTTCAGCGGAGCCTCTTAGAATTGCCTGCAGTTCAAAGGCTCGGGAGGCAACCCTAGGCCTTGGCCTAGGCCATGGCTTGCAAGCACTTCGAGAAACTCCCGACGTCCTGGATACGGGCTGTAGGTAGCCATGTCGCACCTGCAGCATGGCATTGGCGGATCCTAGCTTGCCAAACAAGGCCGCCAAATCAAAAAACATGCTGCTTCGTGAGCAAAGCCGGACCTTTACTCCTTGGAGAAAGCGCAAATCTCCCGATTCTGAGTTTGTGTATCTCACCCCCCTGTCAAAAGATGCAAAACAACCTCCGATTCTCAACCCTCCCTAAGAAAAAGAGGGGTACCTCGTCCGGAAGATGTCCTCCGAAGCTGAGCCAAGAAGGTCGCTGCGGCAAACTTGGAGCTGAATACCAAAGAACAACACTTTGCGACTACTAGGTATGTCCCTATCCGACTTTAGTTCTTGTCGCTTTCCGTCAGAAAATGCAATGGGGCCTAACTGGTGGCTGCGGCTTTTCAATTTCGACCCGGCTTCGTCACACGACTCATACGGCAACAGACTTATCCTCTGAAGGTGCCGGGTGCGGCGGTGTTTGCGGCCCCGCCCTGACTTATCACTAAAGACTTCGCAGAACTATGCCAAGGCTTGGGAACCTGCAAAATCAGGAAGAGAAACTTCCGAGGCCTTCTTCCTCAGAGTGTTGCATGTCAGGCTACAGTCCAGGACCTCAAGTTCTGCTGAACCCCCCTGCAATATCCAAGGCTCTCCCGAAGCTTCTGAAATCTGCAAGCTTCTCAGTTCTCATATGTAAGACACAACGTGCATTTTGCCAACTCCGAGGTGAAACGGCTCGGCCCGGCCCTGGGCCCTAGGCACCGCGACTTCGGCCTCGACAAAAAGAGAGTGTTCAGGGCCAAAGAACCTTCGGCCACGCTCTGCCCTTCAATTAGTCTCGCTATTTTTCAGCGTCTGTGCAGAAGCTCAGCAACCCGTCACACAGCCTAACTCTCAGCCCTCAACGCTTGCCAAGAGCAACATGAAAGCCGGCTTTACTTGTGACCTGCGCCTTTCCCACCTCAAAACGCTCCCTGCCCAAAGTCGCACTGCTGCCATTGGGGGCTGCGCTTCGGCTCCGCGCTTTCGGCGGCGCTCCGCCTCCTGGCTGAGGGCTCTTTTTGGCTGCAATGGAGGGCACTCGCTGGTCTGCTGCCCTGGCTCCTGGCACGCAGGCCGCAGGGATGGCCGGACAGCCCATGGGTCCTGGCATCATCGCCATGCCGGGCATAGCCACGGGCATCGCCTTGTGGTCAACTCACGAAGGACGGAAGAGGTTGCTCAGCTTGGGGCACCGCAGAGGGGTGTGCCTCAGAGCTGTTACGGGGGGGGGGGGCCTGGGCTTGGGATGCCAAAGATTTAGACATGCGGGTAGTTCTAAACAACGAAGCCCCGCAGCCAGCCAAGCTGCCATGGCCATGGGCGGCATGAAACCCATTCCGATTCCCATGGGCATGCCAGGCATGCCCATCGGCCTGCAGTTTGGGCTTCTGGTAGCCGCTGAAGCTTCGAATTTTGTAGGCAGGTAGAATGAGTCTGCTTCGAGTGGAAACTTGCAAGCTCTGATCGGGAGCACTATCTCAGAGGCTTCGATGGACCGGCCAGGTCTTGGCGAGTCTACTCCCTCTCCCCCTGCCCCTCTGCTAGCATATAACACACACGCATGCCATACGTGTGCATGCAAACGCAAGTATATGCATCTGTCAAGTTCCCGAATTGGTGGTGGACAGACTTCCAATGCAGTCTTACGACCCCAGCACTTCCCAAGCACGATTCATCAAAGCTATCTGCAGCTGAGTGGCATCATCCCCATTCCCATCGGCCCCATGCCAAACATCCTGGGATCTCATTTCCATGGAATCGAGGTGGGTTGGGTCTGCAGGGAATCGTGGGAGCAATGGAGGCTTGGGTGCGCCTTTGCATGCGGAGGTTCAGAAGTGTTGGGCTGTGAAGCTCTGATCCAGCTTCAACCTCAGGCCTTGGTTTCGAACTCAAGGAGCTTTTCAGAGCGGTTCTCCAGGAGCTGAAAAGGCTTCAAGGACGTCCTTCTCAAGAGGATATCCAGGACAATCTCTGGTCAAGTTGCTGGAAGCATTCAGAAAGCTCCTGCATTCAATTCACTATCCATGGTTACCGGCTTTCGACCCTTTTTGCAAGCTTGCAGGAGTCCAGACCTGTATTACGTCGGCTTTCTTGCAACGCAAGGTTCATGCCCGGGAGCATGCCCGGAACCGGCCCATCGTCGCTGTCGCTGTCCTCACAACAATAATGAATGTGGTGGTGCAAGCCGGCTGTGCCCGGTGTTTGCCATGATGCGACCTCTTGACGGAGGAAGCTGCCGCAAGAAACAAGTTTGTCGACAGCAAACTGAACTCCCCCAAGCTGACCCCCCAGGAATGGATGAACATCTCCGTGCCCAACACTCGTTCGCGTTGAACCCGCGTCGTTCAACGCTATAGTCTCAAAGTTTCCGACATCTGAATGTCGCTCCGGTGATCCGAATTCTAACGTGGAACTCCTACAGTACCAGCAGCTCCTCGCCCTTTGTCTGTGCAGCCGGTACGGCGCCAGGTGCCCCCTAGCCACGGATTGCTACTGTGGTCATGATTACTGAGGCCGTGTCAATCTTCTGTTGCTAGCATTTCCGGCAAGCCTGAATACGATTCTGAGTGTCACATGCCTATCCGAGGGGGCACTTGGGTGGCCTATGAATCTGAATGCTGCATCTGGGGGCCGAGAATGGGCGGTATGTTGCCACAACCGCCCGAAGTCTGAAACGAACATGCATTCTCGGCACCTGCGTTCCATGATGCTGGAAGTTTGCTGAAGCTTAAGCCCTCGTGGCCCGATGATTCGCCTTGCCTTACCCGTCAACATTCCCTTTCTACTGGGCTCCCCACCAAAGCCTTCTTGGCCTTGGCCTTGGCCTGCTGTGCTGCCCGAAGCTCTGCGGAGAGCCGGCGCTCAGTCTTCTCGACCTCAGGACTCAGATGCAGCTTTCAAGGCTCTTGGACGTTCGCTGATTCCGAAGAAGCTCTTCGGCTGACGTAGTTCGTGGCAGCGGCGCTCCATCCATGAAAAGGTGTATAAGTTGCATAGCAAGCATGTGTGTAAGGCGACGCGGTCGAATGCTGCCACACAGGGAACCGTTCGGTTTAGCACTGCTCTTCTTGTCGACTTGCTTTGGGCCAGCTCCGGGCGGTGGGCTGCGGAACATGTCTGCTCCGTATGAATGCCGAATCACACGCTGGGGCATGAGCGGTCAACTGAGGCATCAGCCACCTCCACCTCTTCGATGAAGGCATCGTAAAGCTGCTTCTTCCCAACCAACCTGGCCAAGGAAATCTCTTCACCCTTCGGGTATGACTACTTGCACGGCTTGCCGCAGACAAGAACCAATAAAACGCAGCAATTCGTCTCGAACACCAGGCAAGGCGCTCTAAATCCAAGCCCGAAAACTCGACAGCTGCACTCGATGATCTCGCCATCTCGGTTCAGTCTGAGGCACTCCTCTGCAAGCACTAATCAGAAGTCTGTACGATACCAGCAGTCTGCGTGAGAAACTGCTTGTAATGGAATTCGGCGTGCCTCGGCGTCCTGAAAAGGCCGCATAATACTGTAAAGTATCGGCGGCTTTCCGTGTTAATCGTTTGCTCTGGCTAGCTCGTGGTTGTCTCGGCTGCATGTGGGAACTATTTTGGAGTCTCGGAAAAAGTAGGGGATTACAGGAGTCACGACATCAAGAATCAAGAGTGCTTAAAAGCTGGTTCGCCAAAAGCCAGCAGCCACTAGTACAACTGTGATAAATTGAGTGATTCGGTATCAGAAGGGCTTGTGGCGCTGTCCTGGCCTTCAGCTCCACGTAGGACTCTCGGTTGTCCCAGCCCACTCGTTTGTCGGCAATGGTCCCTTCAAAGTCTAAACGCTCCTGCCGCCGAGGGCTTGTGCAAGAGAAGGAATGGGGATCGTGGTTTACGGGGGTAGGTGTTCATGTCCATGCAGGAAACCAGGCTTTCACAAGCATTCGGATCAAGAAGCTTCAACACTTCTGCTCTGTCTTGACAGCGTAGGGACGGTAGAGCCCAGATCGCCCGAAGCTTTGGAAGTTGGAGGAGTCTCCCTGCGGCTCCTCAAAGACGCCGGGGCCTTCCTTTTCCCGATAGCGGATGGACACGTGCGCGCCTGGTTCTTCGATCTTCTCTGACGGAGGGGAGAAGTCTTACCCTCGCGCTCGAAACTGTAGAAACTAGTAACTGGTCATGGGACACCGGCCTAGGCGCAAGCCCTTGAGGAGCATCCGCCTTTGCCCCGGGCCCTTGCCTTGCAAAGCGGTTGGTTCGAGGCTCAGGCCGAACCATAGAATTTCGGAGCCTTGTGTATGTGCGGCTTAGAGGGATTCGGCTTGCGACTGAAGCGTGTCGTGCCCACTACAGGAAGGCAGCCATAGCCCCGGAAGTTGCGAAGTGCATGATCTCTACTTTCAAATCTAAAAAGCGGTGACCCTGCGAGGAGAGTATGAAAGTAACCGCTGCATCTCCAAGCCTACACCGCGGTCTGAAATGTCCAGAACCTGCATTCAACCATCTGCTTTCTTTTACCCGTACTGAGGCCGATGCATGTGACGGGAAAGAGCATTCATGCATTCAACTATCCAAACCCCAAACATTGATCTTCTGCGCATTTCCGCGTTATGAAGCTCCAAATCCCCTCCTGCCACAGCCGTCACAAACCTCGAAAACTTCCGGACCTCCCCGTGGGGCGGCACCGGCGACCCCGCCGCAGGGACCGGAGGCCATGGCGCAAAACTTTCTGGGTCTTTCTCAGAGAAGGCTGAAGGGATGCGCAGGGATTTGGGGTTCAGGGGTTACAGGCTGCTCCCAGGCGGGGCGGACCAAATTCGCGAGCTTCTTTCCGGGTTCGACACTTGGACTCAAAGCAACTCTGTTACAGAACAAGGAGTGAGACACTTGGACTCAAAAGATTCCAGCACCTGCGCTGCGTCCGTTGCATGACTTTGGAGCTCGGGGGTTTAATTTGGTGCTCTCGCTATCGGGGCTGAAGCGACTGGAGTTGGCTTTGTTAGTTGGGTGTGAGGCTGTGAGGCTGTGCTTTTTTCTGTAGCCGCAATCAACCCGTCGTTGCTGCTGCTCTGAGCCCGAATGCAACACGGACGGCCAGCTGCAGCAACCTGTCTCAGGTGTCAGTTTAGACAGAGACTGAACCTCTAATTTCCGAAACCTCACACCATCCGGAGAGTGCATCATTCAAGTTTCCCCGCCGTAACCCAAAGCATTTTCTCTGTGTGCCATCGAACCGATGCGCGAGGGTCAAAGAAGCGCACATCTAGGAAAGGCCTGAGCTGGCAAGAGCAACACATCTTCAATGATCAAAACATTCATTCGTTGCAGCTGTCAGTCTGTAGAGCTCTGTTGAATGCTGCTTGAGCTGTTTGCGTTTTTTTCCTGCGTTGAGTCTCGAAACGCTCTTTAATTTGGTTTCTGGATTGGGCTTGCAGTTAGGGTGGGTGGCATGGGCTCCGTCTGTCGTTGGCCGCACGCACGGATTCAAATCCATCCGTTTTGCCAGGGATTAATCTAGCGCGTGACCGCGACCCCCCCCTATACATAAGGTATTCCTACAATGCGTATTGAAGTTTTGCAGTTGGACGTCTTTAGGAAACACAATCTCCACCGTAGCCAAGCAGCCACCGCCACCTACAGACTCCAGACCTTTCTGCACTTTACGATGCTGCTCCTCGCGGCAGGCAGGGTTGGGCACCATGTGTGTGTATGTGTGTCTCTGTGTGTGCGTGTGTGCCTGTGTGTCTGTCTGTGCATGCAAGAGAACCCGATGCAAAGGCTACAACGGCGCTTCCGATGGCCGACAGCATGTTCCGGGTGGTATTTTTGCTGAACGCCCCCGTTTCTGGTCATCAAGAAATCTGAACCCTTCAGTCCTCTCTCTTCTGGATGAGGCCACGCTCATGGAGAAGCGACTCGGCCTGCAAGTTTTTCGATGGGTTGACTCATAGTTTGCTCGTGAGGCTGCATCTGCTAGCTAGTTCTATCCGGTTGCGGATGTCGGATTTTCATGCTCAAGCCTGAACATTCCATCAAACCGTCCATCTGTTCCTCTCTTGGCCCGAATGCCTGGGACCCCATTGCCGCAGCAACTCGCTGTTGCTGCTCCTGCCAGAATCTTCAGGCAGCATGGCTTTATGTAATGGGTTCGGGTGTGGACAAATACCGATTACCGTTGAGCCTGGCGATCTTCATGCTTGTATCTGCGCCTTGCCTTCACCCATCTGTGCGAATCTCTAGCCTTTCAAGTCCTGCGTTCGCTGTTGGTTGGTCCGGATGATGGCCTCAAGCTCCTGCGGCGCAAGATGCATTTGCTGTGCACGCCGAAGGTTCCTTGTGAAAATGCGACACGAAAGGATTTACAGAGAGGATTTACAGAGTCAGTGGCACAGGGAATCGGAGAATCAACAGGTTGACCATGGCTCAGTGCCGGTCAGAGCTCTCCTGCTTCGATCTCTCCTCTTGATCTCGCTCGTGTCTGAACTCCTCTATCCTGCCACGCTAGTTGGTCCCCCTCCGCAACCACCACCAGTAGTCGGGACTCGGGGCTTCGGTCGTTTCTGACAGCTGGGCTTTTCCGCTTCCAGATTGTTGTTTTGTGTTGGGTCGAAGAATGAGATGTCATGTCAGGTGGCGGACGCCTCGGAGTCTAAGCTACGTGGCAAAAAGGGGAGCTCTGGCTCTCGGACAGCCCACGACGTAAGCCCATGCCGGACGGTCAGCTTTTTCTTCTGCATGTCAATCTCGATCTTTACAAGACCTCACATCCGGTCTTCGAAATGCATCCTCGCACTCGGATAGGCTCCGAGCACCGGGCTGAAATGCCGATCTAGCTCGCCTCGTATCTTTTCCTTCCGACAGCAGAAACGTCCACAACCAAAGGGGGGTCGAAGGCTGTGTGTTTGCAGTAGCAAGGGGGGGGGGGGAGTGGGTACGCTTGCCACCGGCTTTGCCAGATATGGATGCAAGGGCGCAAGCTGCCATGCACGTCACGCTCTCATCGTCCCTACAATTCTAAGAGTGTTGCATGGTGTGTTGTTTGCGTTGCTTGAGTCATATGAATGTCTTCGTGCCTGCCCTCGCACAAGCGAATAGACAGACCGACAGTTCGTTTTAGGTAAACGGATGCATAAGCTGTTGCACAGAGAAAGGCGCATGGACGTTTAGATACATACATGGGGAGAATTATGTTACAGCATATTGTAAATAAATGGATGCAGAAGTGGAGCTGATGAACCAAGATGGAGCTCAGCCTGTATTTTGCCAGCTGTGGTCATGATAATTGGCCCACACAGGCATCCATACCTTACCCTGTTCTGTCCATTGGGGCTCAGATGCTAACAAGAGAGATTCAGCTGATGCTCATACAAACTCGCAAAGCCTTGCCATGCCTTGCCTGAATCGTGGCTTCGAAGTCCCTCTTCTGGATTCGCTCCTGCACGCGTCTCTGTACCTGCGGAACAGGGGTAGAAACAAAGGGGAGAATATGATGGGCAATGAGCGCCGTAGTTCTTCAGAATCTCGGGGGCTCTAAAGCGCTAATCACCGCTAGTCTGACTCTGAGCCTTCCCAGATCTCTGCGCAGGGCCTACCTAAGCCTGGCAATCGATCCCGCGGTGCGAATTGCCTGCCAGACTTTGCACTAGGAACTTCACGACAGCCGGCCGCAAGCGGCCGCCAAAAGGACCCGCGAAGCTGGCCGAAAAAAACCCGTCCCCAAAAGCGACAACAAAGCTTGGCCGCCCCTTGCGGGCCTCCTGCTCGAAACGCTTCGCCTGGGCCTCCTTCTGTTCCTTCTCGCTCGCTTTCCGCTTTCCCTGTCGTGCGGGTGTCGTAAGATCAGTGCAAGGAAAACGGCTGCTGTTGCTGAATCTGCCGACAGTCATGGTCGTCATCATCACCCCCCCGCAACGCATCAGGCATATGAGTCATGTCTACATGTGCTAATTCTCTGAAGATGAAGTCTTCGTCCAATAGTGTTTGGTTGGCTTGGGGCAGTTCAAGGAGCTGAAATCAAAGAGCTTCTGATTTGGATTTTCCTCCTGCAGGAGTGGGGCATACTTCGGGGCTTACGAGACGACATCACTCTCGCAGTAATGTGGTTCCTGGCAGCCGTGCCTTGGCCTTCTGCGGTGAAGACCTAGCGGGTCTCAAAGCTTTATTCTAGTTGAAAGTTTGATTCTCTTTGAAGTTGGACTATGTGAATGTTTATCCAGCAGTCAGCGAGTTCTTTACTACCTACTCAGTCACTAGGTTGTGCAAGTGCGCAGCTAGCAAGGTGTGAACACTGCAGCAATTCGAACTGGAGCTTGAGGCTCTGAGCATAGCATCTCGCGCGAGCAACAGCTGTCTGGTCAGGCTGTCGCATGCTACGAAGTTATAATAAATCTTTCAGGCCCACAACCTGAGTGCCTTGACGTCAGCATGTTGGAGATGCATTCCACAAGGCTTATGACTCTTATGTCGACACGATTCCCAGAACGGATTTGGAGGTCCTTCTACCGCCCACAATCAGCCGTGCAGGTAAGATCCACCAAAACCGCCACAAGCCCCGGACTGGAACCGCTCAAGATCAATGTCTTCTGTATGGGGTAGATAACCGGGCCCTTGAAATGCAGCACTTTAAAGGTGCAGATGCCGGTTGTTACAAGAGGTTTGGAGGATGGATATGAACGCATCACCCAAAAAAGAACCGCAACGTCTGGGTCCTCACAGTTTAATTGCCAACAATACGTAGTAGTCTTATGCCAAAGACTGTTGTGGAAGAAGGGCTCGTCTACAACGGGGCAACCAGCAGTTGTTCTGGACCACCCCCTTCCAGAGAGTACTGTGGTGCCGTGAGAGAAGAACATGCCAGCCATCAAATACCCTTTCGAGGTCCGAAGCCGAGCATCGAGCCTCCGGCGTCGTCGCGCATCCCTGGCACGGAATTTGACCCCACTTTTTCCCACGGGGATGTGCTGTCAATGTAAAGAGCATGACTCCTTTTAGTAGGCCGCTGGCGAGCTGATCGCGTCGTGCGGGGCAAATCACAGGCCCAAGCTCAAAGTCTGAAAAGCAAGCTTCAGAGTGCTGGGGCGTGCAGAAGCCTTCAAGCAAACCTGGAGCCCAGCCCGACGCCATCGATCCTACACAAGACACCCGCTGCAACCTCGCGCGATCCCGGGACCGAGAGCGAGCCATCGCTTCACTGTTAAGCCGCTAGGCTGTCTTCTTAGGAAGCCGTCAACTGCTTTCGGGGCCAAAACATCTAGAAGGTTTCGGGCTCGGCTTCGCTCATCTTTCCGCTACGTTTGGGACGTGCCGTTTGTGCTTCGGGTGCTTTCGGCCGTCGCTGGATACTTGCAGATTGGTTGCCCAAGGCTCGAAGCTGTGACAAGGGTTTCGCAGGGGGGTAGTGCTGAATGAGGAAGGGGTCATGAATCTTTCAAAGCACCATTGCAGCAGCATGTGGATCTTTTGCTTTCGCATTGGCCCCGCAAGGTTGTGACACAACATACTACCTGTCGTTTGCTGGTGGTCTCTAGCTCGACTGGCTTCTGCTCTGTAGTGATAAGGGTTCTATAGGTCGGCACATTCCTGCCAGCTTGGAGGCTAGATGTCCAGTGTGCCCATTTATGCCACAATGCATGTGTACGCCTGATGATCTACTTTCCGTTATCAGCCGTTCTTCAGCGACTTGTTTCGGGAGCGGCTCACTTTGAAGGTGCATTGCAGCAAGCAATATCATCGAATCCTCTCGTGGGAGGCGTCGTGTGGCCCATGCATGAGTGGCGGCAAACAGAAGACTTTATTCTGTTTGCTCTGCATGTTATCAAGGAACCTGTAGTCTCTTCATGGTGATTAGGGATCAGGTTTTCATGTGCTATGGCAGGCGGAATTGACTCTGCAGTGGATTTCAAAAGGTTCGTCGCTAAACGAAGCCTAAAGCGGGTCCTCAGCCAAACATGTCAAAATCATCCTTCTCCACGGCTTTATCAGAGAAGACCTCCTTGCTCGGCGCCGCCGTCGGCTTCATGACCGGGCTTCCCCCATCCTGCATGGCTCTTGGGCTGCTCAGCGGGTCTCTGCGCAGGACGTGCGTGGGGTTAGCTGTTACCCTTCCGAACACCAAGGACAAATGCGTTGTCAAATGCGATTGAGCGACAACACCTTGCGCCACCATCTGCCGTCTCCTTTCGATATACCTCGGAGCCAGGGTCTGGAATGGCTGGTTCTGGGAACACCAAACCAGAATAATGAGATGCGAAATTCACCGTAAGAGATCCCGGCAAGCCAAAAAGGGACCTGAATATCAGACTACCCTAGTCACTAGTCACTCCCGTCTCGGACGAGATGACGGTACACGACTCACATCTCAGAGTTGCCGCGGTGTGTGCTTGTCGGCCCACCCGAATTGAACGACCAAAGCGGTCAAGTTCCTTGGATCCAGGAAAATGTAGCGTCATCAGGAAAAGATCAGCTGGTGAACCACCAGGACTTCAGGCCCTTCTGCAAGAGAAGGCCGTCTCAGACAGTCAGGCATACCCCGAGGTATTGTCGAGCGCTTCACAAGACAGGCGGCTACCTGGATAACCAACCCTGAGGCACCAAGTCCAATAGAACTGTGTACAGACTAGTAAACTGTCAGCCTGGAAAGAGCGCCCAACTGAGCTAAGCTTGACAGATGCAAGTCCAATAACTTCAGGAAACCTTGCAGCACCTCGACCCCTGTGGGTAGCTCTTCGCCAGATTGCCCAAACTCTTCAAAGCACCGAACATGGAGCATCAAAGTGAAGTCACTGTTAGATCACCAAGTTTCTCGTCGCTGCCGGCCTGAAACGCCGTGCGCACAATATTCTTTGCGGCTTCTTCCGAGTCAGCCCAATGCTTGCCTCCGGGCAGCTTTGTTGGAGCTTGATGGGGGAATTGGGGACAGTTTGGCTTCTGTTGCCTCTGTGACGTGTGGTGTGTGTTCATGCCTCTATCTTTCAAGAATTCTGCAAGTCTGCACCTCAAATCTGAAAAACTCCAATTTCAACTCCTCAAAATCGAACAGCCTGCACTCCAGTTTCTCCACCAAGTTGCTGGCACAGTCGATCACGTCTTGGTTGGAGAGGACTCTTGTGACCTGGTGGAAGATTCTGGCATGGCAGGAGGTCCAAGATTTTCAAGGAGCTTGGCTTGTTTTTCAACTTGGCGCCCCTGTGTTTTTTGCATGGTTTGTCTGTCTGGAAAACTTCAAAAACCAGATTCCAACCAGGTGGCCCCCTCGGTGACGAGGACGATGAAGAGGTCCTTGTCGGAAATCGGCAGGACCCTGACCTGGGGGGCTTTGCAGCTTGGGCCTGAGTTGAGATCGCCACCCTCGTGGCGAAGAGAGACACAACAGCCCTCTGACGTCTGAACATCAAGAAAACATGTCGCCAATATCCCCAGCTCGCATAACAGCAGATCTTCGAAGCTACAAGTGGCAACATTACTTTCTCAAGCGTCACTTTTACACCTCTTCCTCCCCCCCCCNCCCCCCCCCATCCGCTGTCCCTTGGGAAAGCTGGCTGCTGGCCTCTGGGTCGGCCGCTGACAAGGCCGGGTTCTTGAAGCAAGCGTCCCCTAAGGACCTGCTTTCGAGGCTGCAGGAGAGGAAGGAGCCTTACACGATAAAAACTTTCCGCCGATCTAGCAACAGCTGCCCTGCATGCACCTGGTGATGGAGAGGCCCTGGTATTCCCGGCGCGAGGACTTCGTAGACCCACGCGGGTTGGCCGGGGCCGCGATCCGCCACGCCCCACGGACGTTCAAAACCAAGCCTCCTGCCCTCTCTATCCGCTTCCTTGGATGTCAATTGGTTTTGGTGTCTCACAGAACTGACTTCGACAGTGGCCGCAGCATTGAACAACCTGAGCGCCCTCAGTTTCGGGAGAAGTGGCTTCTCGTCTATCCGGTCCGGCTTGTGGTCCTCGGTGATCTGGACCGCTTGCCCAGCTCTGCAGAGGATCGCTCGAGAGTCCCCGATGTGAGCAAGCACCTCGTCAGGATCGCGGGGTTTGGGGGGCAGACTCTTTGCTCGAATGAGACTTCGGGCCGAGGTCCAAAGCTCCAGCCTACTACGCAGCAAGCTCAATCGCCTGTGAAGCGATCGCCCCGTAAAACTGTGCCTTTCGCACAACTTCTGTTCCATGGTGTCGGTTTGCAATCAAAATGGAGTTTCTGTGCTGCCATCGCAGCAACCACTCAGCTTCGGCAAAATTCGAAGAGAGCAAGAAGTGCAGCAGGAATCTTGGTGGCGATGACGAACAACAGGTACAAGCTTTCTTTTATAGCATATTCATTCGTGTCCCACTTCTTTTTTGCAGGTCGGGGCCGTTGGGGCCCCGGGCACCAGCCGCAGCGCCGTTCCCAGCTTTGGGTTGCCGTGCAGCAGCGCGCAAACGGCAGTGGAGCCCACGGAGTCGAACTTCTTCCTGGAACCAAGGAGGGTCGGAGATGCTGAAGCCAACTGGGATTCGCATACATGGGTGCATGAGCGATTCGATTTCTGTGTTCAACGATGGCGGGAATCAACTAAACCTTCAATGCTGCGGCTCCTCTCTGAAAGCGCGAGGATGTCTCGGTCCGTTGTAGCGAAGGCCTCACGCACGGCCATCTTGATCTTCTCGTCCCGGCTTGCCGGCTGAACGGCCTTGTGTTTGGAGCATGAGGAACACTTCTGTTTTTGAGATGTGCTGCGTCGCCATGAGCCGGAATCGTGTACTACGAACCGAAGAAGACAGCGACAAGAACCATTCGACTGGTCTTTTTCCGGTAGATCTTCAAAGCAAGTCCAGGGGTCGACCCAATTATCGCTTGGCAAAGCCCCAAACCTAAACCGAGGCAAATAGACTGGCTTCCGATTCCAGCATCCTGGAAAAAAGGGGGGGGGGATTGGGGGTGCACCCGTCAACATCGCGGGCTTCTTGGGAGCAGCCTTCTGCCGGAAGCAGGACAAGATGTTCCGGTGGAGGTTCTTGGCTGCCAACTCAGAGACCTGTTTCAAGAGTTCTTCCATGGAGACTGGTTACCTGATTTGGGGCTGTCAGGGTTGTTGCGGGGCGGGGGTGGGATCTTGACATGTCAGAACCTGAGAATAACTCGACAGGTCTTCCTACCAATTCGTCTTTGCTGGGGCCCTTGGGAAAGTGTTCCTTGACCTGCGCGCCCCCGTGGCCATCAAAGACGCCGAAGTAGACTCCGAGTTCATCCATGGCCTGAAAAACGGAGAGTCTCTTCACTGTCCCAGGTGAGGCTCTCAAGGCTTGGTGCTCAAGGCTCAAGGTTGAGAGGTTGAGACAGGGCTTTGGTTTGGCTCAGCTTCGCCGTTCGGGCGAGCTTCTGGCCGGAGCACGTCGACACGTCCTGGCGAGGGTACCTTACAGCACCTGTCGCTGTCCTTGTAGCCCGGCCGGAATGGGCGGTGTTTCTGTTGTTTCTTGGATAAAGAAAATAGGAAGAAAGTATGAGTGCCCGATCTCCTCATCCTGGGCGTATCGGTCTTGCAACTCGATCTGCTTGCCAGGCCAGCTTTCCGCATGAACCCGCACCTTATCGAACAGGAGGTCTGCTTTTCGGTACATATACAATCAACAGATAGTTGATTAAGAGGCTAGAGATTTGTGTGCCGCAAGCCTTGGAGAACGTAAAGTCTGTCATACGGCCTTGCGAAAGTGACAGCGTCAACTTTGAAGGCGCAGCCTCAGAATCCTGCCAAGATTTCAGTAAATCCTGCCCAACGCATTGAGGAAGTGTCGTAGTGTCGCAGCAACAGTCCAAGTAGTTCTGTGAGCAGCACTAGTCTCCTATGCTCTCCCAACTCGGACAATGCCAGACGAGGTATCAGTGCGCAAGTTGGACTTCTTTTCGTGATTCGTACTGGCAGTACTTCGCAGTAGTATTTCTAATGGTCGTGCAAACTGCCGCGCTAAGTACTCTTCTTCTTCTGTTTCTTTTCTGAGCTGTGTTAAGGAGGAAAGGGAAAATGGCATGGTACCATACTCCCGTAGCGGAAGCTTCTGAGCACACCTCCAAAATATCACTGCGGACACCCGCAGTCCTGCCGGAATGAAGCTTGTCACTTTTTTGCGGGGTGTGGGGGGGTGGCTGACCGCCTGACTCCTCGGCGTGCGCGAGTCGGCTCATGAGGCAGGCACGCAGTAATTAAGCACAAAGAGTAAGTTCTGGAAACTATTCCAGTAGCTTGTAGTTGCAGCACGTGCCACTGAAGCTACGGCTTGGATTGCGATGGGAGTTCCGACATGTGCAGCCTACCTATCTTATGCTGTACAGGAGGTTCCGTTGGTCGCACTCAGGTTCTCGTTTGAGCAAAGGTACGCCAAGAGTCTCGGCCGTGACGAAATAGCTCTTTCTTTTCTCCTTAGTCCAAAGTTCTGAACAAAGGAGTCTTTAGGGGGGTGCATGGTTCAGGGTGACTACCAATGGTTCATCTGGTCGAAGGTGCTGAAGCATCTCCGATTGAAGGGGGGGGCTCGTTTTCGCTGTAGCCGATACATTAACAAGATAGGCTTAGTCTTCGAATGGCCGTTGAGCACTCACATGACCTCCTGTAAGTGGGGTCGCGGCTGTTCCGACTGAACGCTGAGCAACACAACAACTACTCGCGGGTCTTAGCGCAGCCCAGCAGAACCCGAGAGCCCTCCGAGGAGTTAAAACGACGATTGCGCTTGCTGCCTTGACAAACCTGTAGAGGTGCACTTCATACAGCACTGCACTGACACATTGTCTATCCCGAATGTTTGAACCGCCACAAGTCCTCCAGGTTCTGAGCGCCCGCATGCACAGGGAGGGGCTTGCCGTCCTTCCAGTCAGGATGTCGGGATGCAAAAGCGAAGCTCCCCAAGCGCTGGACCCTGAATCTCCAGAAAGCCATGTCGCCATGTCCTTCCCAAGCATGACGACGTCTTGTGCCCTGGGCTTTCCATCCTGCTCCTTGGTCGCACAGTCTCTTCGGCTCGTGGGTTCTCGAATTGGGGTGCAGGGCTTGGGGATCCGGCCGGAGCAAGGGAGTGAGGCTTAGGGACCCCCGCGCGCGAGCGCGAACACGAACGCGCCGAACGCACTCCGAACGAGTGTTTGGATCGTCTGCCGCTGCCTCGCCCCTGCCCCGCCCCTCCTGCCCTGCCTGCCCCGTCCCAAAAATTATCAAGCACAGCGTTCTACCTGTCGTCTGCTGCCCTCCCTGCCCCTGCCCTCTCCTGCCCTCGCTGCCCTTGCCCTGCCCCCGCCCCGGGCCGCCCTGCCCCCTGCCTGGTTGCAAGCTGACATTTTTGCGTTTTCGCAGACTTGTGTCTCAAAATGACCGTCTTGCAACTTCTGCCTCCTCGTCTGCCTGCCTGCCCCCCTCCTGCCCTGCCCCTGCCCCTGCCCCTCTAAAAAAGTTGCAAGTTGTCCTTCTTAGCGTTTTAGGACACAAATGTTTCAAAATGACCGTCTTGCAACTGCAACTTCTGCCTCCTCGTCTGTCCGTGCCGCCCCCTTGCCTCCTTGCTGGCCCACTTCACGCTGCCCTGCCCTGCCTGCCCTGGTCGCCCCCTCCCCCTGCGCCCTGCAAGCCTGCCCCCTGTCCCTTCAATTTCTGAGTTCCCGACCGGGGGCGGGTTGAGTTTAGGTTGCGCTTCTGGACGCACGCTGAGTTCTAAAGCCCCACGTCCCAAAAGCCTTCCTGCAAGTTTTCCTTCAAGCACGGTGTCAGGGAGACCGTCTTGTCAAGTAGTTGAAATTCTCTCAACCCGACCTCCCAAGGAGATCCTAAACCCTAAATCTCGAGGCACTTCATGCGGCCGCAGGCTCCCCCAACTTGTAGAGGACCTTGGAGCCCTCCCGGAGGTTGATGGGGTTCTTGCTGGTGCTGCCCACCACGTTCCTTGGCTCATCTTCGGGCTTCGGGGTCAGGGCGCCAGAGCCCTAGGAAATGTATCGCCAAGAGTCCACAAGTGTACGAAGATGCTCTTCGGAGCCTCCTCGTCCTCCCGAACGAGGGGAATGATAAAGCCGAAGCCCTTCTCGGCGTTCCATTCCCGCACCTCAAGGGAATCAGCGGTGCTTGCGGCTGTAAAGCTTAAACCGAAGTCTCGGCACTGTACTTCAAACCTTACAAGCCCCAAGATCCGCTGCCCATGGCGCACCCTCCCTTCGATCTTCTTGTCCGGTTCTCCCTCCGGTTTCTCCTTCTCCGGAGGCCGCGGTGCCGGTGCAATTTCTACCTTTGCCAAGGCGAAGGCTAGGCAGCTAGACGGTCCGAGGCCGACGGATTAACTTCCACAAACTCGGCTCAGGAACTCCCCTTCACAAGACCTACTAGTACAGACAACACAAACACAAAAATGAAGACCCACAGCGAAAAAGATCTAGAGACCCTACTTGGCCCGTGAAGGTGCGGGAGCCGCAGGGACGCCATCTTCCCGGATTGCCCTAGGGGGGGCCGCGGCCGCGGCTGCTCCTTCCCCGAAGTGGACGAACCTTGGCCGGGCCGTTCTTTATCTCAAGCTTTTCAGATCCCGTTTTCTATGTTTCTGGCTTTTCTCAATGACAAGGCTCCGGACTCTCGGCTTGGGATTTTAATTCGCGGTCTGTCACAACTCGAACGTCAAAGCAAGGAGGCTTCGAGGAAGTCTAACCCTGACAGCCTCGGTTCGAACTTCGAAATCCTGAGTCATCACACCAAGCCAATTGAAACAGGCACGTGCAAATAGTGATGGAGAACCAATGCACAACAAAGCATCCAACCTCGACAACGACAGCAAAGAAGCTCCCCTGTAGAAGGGAGACAGGTACTCTGAAACCGCAGGAATGCCAGTCCTTCAGTGATCCCTTTTGCTTTTGCAGAGAGACTCGGTGGACTGGATGGCCCTCCGCATCTCCTCCGACTGCTTCCTCGGCTCGGCAAATTGTCAAAAGCGAAAGGGGGCCTTACAGTTTTGGGGACGACGCTGCCTTCAACAAAAGGCGGGGGGGGGGGGGGGGGNGGGGGTAGAAAGCCAGGACCAAGCCAAGGCTCATCTTCCGGACGATGGGGTCATCGTCGTCGTCGATTTTCCGAAAGTTCTTCGGGTCGCCCTCCTTCTGTATGTAGTAAACTCCACTCTTGATGTGGAGGTAAAGCCCAGTCTCGGGATGGAATTTCCATTTACCTCAGGCCGTGCTACAGTGTGCTCTTCGCCTTCCCTTCTTGGCGCTTCGCAAGCTGACAAGCTTGAGCTGTCTGAACACATGCAAAGAAGGTGCTAGTCTTCTTGTAGACGTACCAACCGCTTCCATCAGGAGCAGGTTCATAATCCTTGTGGCTCGATGGTTGGCTTTTACGGATGAAAACTTTCGGGATGCTGCAGTTCATGAGTCCTTGACGTATCTCCGAAAGAAGGCTTCTCAGAACAGCCAAGATTCTGCAAAGCTGGTGGGCGGCACCCGCTCTGGTGTCTTTGATCTCTGCTGCTTCCGAGTTGCTCGTCCTCGGTACAAGTACAAGAGCTCAGGGTTCGGAGGGCCGCTTGTCTATATCGCGAACTCGCACTCTACTGGTAGCAAAGCCTTGAACCGGTCCCCAACGCGGCTCCAATCAAGGCAAGGCCTCGAGATTTGGACCTCGACGCTGCGGCGCGCCGCTTCGGAGAGGGTGTCCGCTTGCGGGGCGAAGCGCTCTCGGAGGAAGGCCTTCTACGATCTCCTTGGGCTTGGTCGGCTTGGTGATTGGGCGCATGGACTGCAAACAAACAACTCAGCCGAAGTAACAGTGTATTAATGTCGGCTGCGATTTTGGGTTTTACTTTGGTGGTAAGGGTTCGGGCTTCCAAATGATTCGCATAGCTCCTCAAATCTTGTCGAAGGGCCCGGGAGTACTCTCCTTTTTCGATTGTTTAGACTAAATCAGACTCGCTGCGCTGTATCGAAGAGAAAACATGGCCATGGCGAAACGTCAATCAGCCCTAAATCCGAAGTAATTGAAACCCCCAACCTTGCTTCGCGTTTCATATGCCCCTGATTGAAACTTCCTTCCTTCCTCTTAGCCTCTGCTCGACGGTGCTTCTCAGGCAAGAGGCGAGATTTGGATCTGCGATTCTTCGACCGGCTGCGGTTCTCTTTGCGCGCCCTTGATCCTTAGCTGGGCAAAAACTCCATGCGCCTGAAGTTTACGATCTAAAAGAGTCGCCCTCTCAAGAGTGGGAAAGGCAGAGACATGCGGCATGCGCAAGTTGCGAAGTGTTCCCTGGCTGAGCGTCTACTCCTCTTGCGCCTTCCCGGGGAGCGGCTCCGAGAGGCGCTCCCACGGCCCATCCCAGCGGGTCCCAGCAGCTCCAGCCGCCTCCCTCCCCTGGGAGAGCCCAGGGGAGTGCTGGAGTGCTTTCTTGGGCTCTGCAAATGCTGCGGCCACTGACGGTTCTTCTCACCTCTCCCGCCTCTCCCTCCCCTCCGCATGACAATCGGTCATGGCTCGCAAGGGCGGACAGGAACCACTTTTTGGCTCTGTGACGCGTTCTCACAACGCGGAGCCTTGCCGGCCTGTTCGTGTCAGCTATACTAGACCACAACTTGCCTCATGCCATGGCATCCAGCTTGGCGAGTTTAGCAAAATGGGACGACGCATCTTTCATCAAGTCTTGCGGGGATGCAAGTTCCACAACTTTCCCGGCGTCGAGCACGCAAACCCTGTCGGAATGCATGATTGTGGAAATGCGGTGTGCAATGCACAAGACCGTATGGCCAGCAAACTCACTCCGGATGGTCTCTTGGATCAGGTTGTCGGTATCCCTGTCCACGGCTGAGGTAGCCTCATCCAAAAGAAGAACGACGTTGGATCGCAGCAATGCACGTGCCAAGCACATCTGCTGCCGCTGGCCCAGAGAAAAATTCTTGCCCTGCTCCTGGACGACACTCTCAAGGCCTCGATCCCCGTGGCCGTTGTCCAAGGTCGAGACGTGATCCGACAAGTGCGAGCGCTGCAGACTCTGCCAAAGGCTTGCATCCGAGGCTTCGCCGACAGGATCCAAGTTGAAGCGCAAGCTGCCGGAGAACAAGATGGGGTCTTGAGGAATGATCGTCAGGCTGTGGCGCAAGCAGTGCAAGCCCAAAGTCTTGATGTCAAGCCCATCCAGGAACACGTTGCCAGACCCTGCCTCCACCAGCCGCAAAAGCACGTTCAACACGGAAGACTTGCCAGCACCGGTGCGACCGCAAATGCCGATCTTCTCTCGACCGCGAATGCTCAAGTTCAAACCACTGAGAACATAAGGCAAATCGGGACGGTAGCGAAGGTACACGTCCTTAAATTCGATTGCACCTTCTCTGGGCCACGTCTGAGGACTTGGGTCCGTAGTCTGGTGATGGGGAGGCTCTGGGTCCAGTCGCAAGTACTCTCGGACCCTCTCGACCGAAACTATGTTCGTCTCGCGGTCGGCTGCCATACGCACCACCCAGTTTAGGGCTTGCGTCACCGAGAGGGCATAGGAAATGGAGAGGCCAGCAACACCTCGGGGCCGGGGCTCTGCCGTCACGTTTCTACGTACATGACTCGCTCCGGAAGAGTTCTGCGCCCTGCCTGCACTGATGCTGTTTCGCCCGAGCACTGCCAACGTCCCCGCACAGAAGGTGATGGCAGCTCCAAAGCTTTCCTGGGTCCCGTTGGCAAGGCAATGGCTCGTGGCTCGTTGGATTCGCTTCTCATGCTTGTGGCTTGTGGTTTGGAGGTAGGACATACCGGGGAAAGCAGACTTAAGAGGCTGTAGTCGGTGGCCTGGAATTCCGCAGGTGCTCAAGCAGTTAGGGCCTTAGGGGCGCGATCTTCTAAATCTTTGCGAAACTTTCGAGGGGTTTGCGGCACAGCTTCGAGGCGGACAGCCAGCCAGCGGTTGGAGGACATGTTGGAGTAGTAGGCCCTCATACCTCCAGAGCCGGCCATGTGGTTTTTTTGTATTATTATCATGACTCTTTTCTGTGCTGTTACCTCTGTTGCTGTTCTTGTTGTTGCTTCTGCAAGTGTTGACTTCTTCATCGTGAGGGTTCGAAAACTCTCAAATTTTAGAAACTCCCCCCGCTTCGGCTCACGCGAAACAGGCTCTCCGAGATGAAGATGTCCTGCTGGCCGTAGGCGCGGATCAACGCGGTTCCATCCAAGGTCTCCGAAAAGTGCGAGAAGATGGGAGATCGCAAGTTGGACTCGATGCGCTTCAGCTGTCTGGAAGCCGGGATGTAAAAGTTCTGTGTCGCTCGGTAGAGCAGCAAGAGCGGGAAGATGATGACTAAGAACCACGGGGTTGCGACTGAGATCACTATGATCGTGCATACAACAACTGACGAGACTTGGAGATAGCTGTAGAGGTTGTTTACCAAGACCTCGTCGATGGTGTAGATATCTTTGGAAAACCTAGGCTGTTCGGCAAAAGGGACATGGAAAGAGCCACGCAGCCCGAACACATCACCTCCAAGACTGGAGACCCACACCACTAAGCAAAACACTAATTGCAGTTCCAGTAAAGAAACCGGTTGAGAACGCGGCCAAGTGGAGTCGTGTCAAAGAACGTCATCGGCAAACGAAGCAAATTTGCCAGGAGCTTTCGGTGGAAGGCACGTGCTGCTTTCCTGAGTGTGTGTTTGGGTGCATGCGCGTGATTTCTCACCTTCTTCTATCCTCAGCCCCGAAACGTAAACCTGACCAGTGAACTTCAACTCACAGACTCTACGGCCCACATCGGGAAACCCCAGGGGAAGCGCTGCGGAGCCGAGTTTCAAGGCTGTCATTCTGAATAATGCGCTCGTCAAGAAGATTCCGGTGAATGCCTCGACACAGAACATGAAAAGCCACAAGGGATTCTGCGACAGGCTTGTCAAAGCCCAGTTCTCCAGGCGACACAAGACTAGGACTCAAGAGAGAAGCGGAAAGCGACCAAACGTGCCCCACTTACACCACAACAACAGGCTTGCATCATGTTCGGGATAATCTTGTCAAGGCGCTGTGATGCTGAGACCACCATATCCCAGCAGTCCCACTAAGCTGGTGATGTGAGGCACGCTCTTGGGGGTGTTGTGATCAGACCAGTATGAAAGCCAGGCGGCTGCAACAGACTGGAGACCTTGACCACACAAGACTCCGAACACCACTGCCACACCCACGCATGTTCCACCTGCTGCACTGATGTAGGCCCCGTAGACTTCGGTTGGTACAGATCCGATTTGTTCCTCCTCTTTCTGCACCAACTTACCGGCTTCGGAGCTTTTCTTTTCAGAGGGCGTTGGCTCGTCGCTTGTCTGACGCTCGAAAGAAGCCGCATCCCCATCCCCGCGCTTGGCCACCAGCTTGGGAAAGGCCTTTTGAAAGTCGGCCAAGGATCCGCAAAAGGCTATCTTGGGCACAGGCTGTGTGGATTGCTTGTCAGTGGACTCAGCTGACGAAGACAGGCTCTCAGCTTCAAGATCCAGAGAGACATCGCTGGGATCCGCCCCGGTCTGCTGAGATGCACTGCGGCTCAAGAGAATGATCTGGTCCGCACTGTGCACCGCTTGAAGGTGATGTGTGCACAGGACGATGGAGGATCTTGACAACAAAGGGCCCTTGAACATCTTGAGCAGCTTCTTCGCAACATGCGAGTCCACGGCACTCAGCGGGTCGTCCAACAGCATAAGATCCGCTTGAGAGTAGACAGCACGTGCCAAGGAAATTCGTTGCTTCTGTCCTCCAGACAGATTGACGCCCTTTTCACCGATTTCTGTCATGTCCCCATTGGGCAAAGCTTCTAAATCTGGCAATAGACAGCAAGCTTTGATCACAGCCTTGTAGCGATCCTCCTGGAAACTGCTGTTGAAAATAATGTTGTCTCGGACCGAGGCGTTTCGAATCCATGACACTTGGGACGTGTATGCGATTTGCCCAGCTGTCGACACAATGCCTGACATTGGACTCAAATCCCCTATGAGAGCTTGCAGCAGTCCGGACTTGCCGGCACCAACTGCCCCGAGCACAACAGTCATGTGAGCTGTCTGTTGTCCTTCGACCGGTGCTGGAACGGTGAAGTTGGCCTTCGAAAGAAGTGGGCTTCCATTCGGCCACGCCAACTCGGCGTCACGAACTTCCACTGCAAAACCTTTGGACGCTGCCCGGCTGCGTCCTGGGATTTCAGGTGCACACAAGAAATCCTCCAGGCGCCTGATTGCAACTTTGGCTTCCACCACTGTCGTGATCGCCTCATGGGGTCGTAAGAGCTCTTGCGAACCCTAGCTGCCATAGCTTGCTAGCTCGAGACGCTTTTGGCTGGACTTATGCTATGAGTGCATTAAGAAAACACTACAAACGACACAAGATCTCGCTGAGCCAGCTGCTTGTGGGAACATCGTCAACGGAAACCGCAGAACGTTGAAAAGGGCCACAGCAGTGAAGGCTGTGCTGGCAGTCAGTTCCTTGTAGAGCCAACAGTACACCGCAAACGTAGCCTCAGTTCGGTGTGGGGCTTTCAAAGACTACGAGATCCAATCCTCTTGATCCCAGCTCCCAAAAACACCAACATGAACGGAGGAACCAAGGCAGTAAGAATCGGGGCTGTTGCCCACATTGCAGAACTAATGATGTTCAAGATTTGGTATTTCCTGAGCTGCTTGAGCTCCATCTCACGCACGCCGTCCAACCTTGTCTCAAAAGAATCTTCCCAACCATACCTCAGCGAGCACTGCCACGAACACGGCACGAGTTGCACCATGCTTCGCTCTTCGCTACACTCGCCTCTTCTGTTGCATCTCTGCGATTGTCGGAGTCTCAGCCTAGTCTGCTAGCTCCCAATCCATCGGGGACACATTTTCAGGAGCCGGATGGACCCGAAAGCCTCGTTGGTGAGCTTGATTCGTTCGTCTTTGATCGTCCTTGGAACTGAGACTTTCGAGGCATTGATCCGTTCCATCGAAACATCTTCCTGAAACCAACTAGGCAAAAAATAGCCAACAACATGCCCAAGGTTCATAAGCTTACGCTGCGCAAGGCGAATTCGTCGAGCTACCACTGCCACCGCTGGAATCTGCACAAGCATCACCTTTCGTGCTCTCACGTCTCCGGGGCTGGGGGACTACGCATTTTGCTAGTGGTTCCTGTATCGCAGGAGAGACATGCACAAAATATCCGAGCGACGCTGAGTCCAGCCAAAGTTGCCCAACCCACTACCCAATGAAGGAATATCAGTGTGATGATAATCTGATAAGGCGAGCTCCACAACGGGTGGAGTTGAGGAGCGAAATCTTGAAGGCGCTGCGAGTCGACTGCCATAAGGTTGACGATCTCTCCAGATGTTCGCTGCTTTGAGTCTTTGGATTTCGAAGCCCCATCCACCTTCAACGATTTGTTGTAAACGAGAGAAATGCAAGCTACATTGAATCTCATTCCAGTACGGAAGCACCGGTGAAAGTACTGATGCAGAACCATTGTCTGCACTGCAGCGCTCAACAGCATCAACGCAACGTAGGACATGCCTTCTTCAAAAGTGCATTGGCTTGGAGAGGATCCGTCACAGTGGTCCAGAAAGTGTAGGATGGCTTTGAGAATGTAAGGGCCTGCCATCTGCAAACTGTCATAAACGATTTTGAATGCTGCCGCGAACATGAAAGGCCCGCCAAAAGCTCGGCGTAACACACGCACCAAGGACGGTCTTTCTTCTCGCTGTTCCTCCGAAAGCGCCTGCTGTGCTTTCTCCGACAAGCACTCAGCCATGTCATCGCTCCGCAACTGAAGCAAATCTTTGTCTGTCAAGGCCAGCGGCCCAGTTTGAGTACTGTCAGATTGCTGCGCTCTGCGCCGCTCGCGTTTATAGCCCTCTTGGATGATGCCGCCAACCCAGCTGAAAGTGATGCGCGAGAAGCACCAGGCCGCATCTTCCGCAGAGGTCTCTGCGAAGGTCGCACCGTCCACAAGTGGCGCAGCAAGCTCTGCGCTGGTGATTCCGGCCATGGCGGCAAAAAGGAAGGACCTTATGGAAACTTTGGAGAACCAAACTTTTTGTGTGACTGTTGTGCGTCACTGTAACGGGAACACACGCACACACACACACACACGTACTATTACGACACTTGGCTTTCTACGCTTGTCGATATGGAAAGCTTCAGCGGTGAGCAACATCAATGAAAATGAAGGGCGAACGTTGGAGGGGATCAGTCCAAATAGTACTGCAAACGAAACCTACGTGTTCAAGCGAGCGGCTTGTGAATGTTCTTCGTTTTGGAACCGTATCGAACCAAACCGCACAGCCCGTGAGCCAGGAACAAAATGAAAATGTAAGGACACAGATTTGTGGTGTTGCTGTTGTCGTCGTTGTTGCTGCTGCGTTTCTTCTTCTCGTCTCTCTTGCTTGCCTGCTTGCCGGGCGTGCGGAGCCTAAGGGGACCCCCTCGAACTCCTGCAGCGCTTCGCCTGTGTCCGTGTCCGGTCTTTGGGTTAGACAAAGGTTTGGACACTGGGGATCAGGTGTTACCATACTGCAGGTGGGGATGTCTGTGTTTTTTTTTCCGCGGACTTTTTTCACCGTCAACCGCAGTCAGCGCAGCGCCTACGTTCTTCTCTACCACTACGGGCGGCCCGCGACGCGGCTCGGCTGAGGCCCGCTGGTCCAACGGGCGTCGGCGAGCAGCTCGTGCAAGTCCGGGGCTGGTCCGGCAGCAGGCTCTGCATGTAGCGGCAGCTCGAGGAACGTGGTTGCGAGCGCCCGTTGCGCAGCAACAGCAACGAGGCCGCTCCACCGGAGCATCCAGGCTGCCTGTGCAACCGGGCGGAGCGCAGCAGGCGTGGCAGAGGCGCCGGGCTGGCGCGAGCAGGCGGAGGAAGGAGGTGGCTTCGGCGTCCCAGCGGCCGCCAACCTCAAGCCCAAACACGACCAGGCGGCACCTCCTGCTGTGGTCAAGCTCGGGGTAGTTTTGCCTGTGCTTGCGCCGGGCAGCTGTGCGCACAGCAGCGCCTGGCTGGGTCTCCGTGCCGGGGTGCGGTCTGCCGTCCCGAGAAAGGGGGCTGACAAGCGCAGCATCGACGGCGAGCTGGGCGCCGTGCCAGAGCGGGAGGCCGTTGCCTACGACCTCGATGCGCCGGGCGTCGTGGATGGGCACATCAAGGTTCATGGCCGACAGAGCAACGTTGCGACCAACGCGGGCTCCGGCTTCTTGGCAAACCCGTGCGATGGCGCGCTCGACGGGAACGGCTCAGTACGCCCGACGTGGCACAAGCGGCGCGGTGGTGGCCGTACTCATCGAGTCTAACTCGGCAGCAGCAGGCACGTGGGCCAAGCGGGAAGGGGGAGCCGAAGGCGACGAAGGAGCAGGATCCGAAAGTGGACGAGGGGATGGATACGTCCCTGAGGTAGGCAGCACCGTGAGGGCCCGCGCGGAGTGTGGCCCGGCTTGTGAAAGCAGCAGTGCACGAGAGGCTGGTGTGAGATTTTTTTTCAAACACACCTCTTTTGCGTCCCTCCATTCCGCAGTCCCAGTGCTCAAGCCCAAAGTCCAGGCAACAGACTGCGCGCAAGTCCAAAGTCCAGAGAAAGATGCCTCTCGAGCGCGCGCTCATCACATGCATGGGCAGCAGTGCGCTGCTACCCGCGCAAGCAGGTCAGTGGGCTCGTCGCGACGGGGGCGCATGTCGGCCCAGCCCGGCATGGCTTCCTCCCAGCTAGCGACGTGCACGCCTTTTTTTTTCCTCCCCGCACCTTTTTACAACAGCACCAAAAGTACTTGGTCCGGTCCCTGTGCATGCTGCAGTCTACGGGTTAGGCGGGGCGGGCTGGGAGGCGGCTGTTGGCGGGTGCCTGCAACCAGCGTGCGTCAGCCAGCAGCCCGTGCAAAGCACCAGCAGCACCGAGCTCTGCGGCAGCAGGAAGCTCGAGCAGCGAAGTGGCGAAGGCTTTCTGCGCGGCAACGGAGATGATGCCACTCCAACGGTACACCCAAGCGGCTTGAGCAGCGCGGCGCACGGCGACAGGTGCGCTAGCAGCTCGGGCCTGCGCGAGAAGTCGGAGGAAGGTCGCGGCTTCCTCGCTCCAGCGCCCACCAATTTCAATGCCGAACACGACAAGGCGGCAGCGGCGAGCACGGAGCAACTCCGGATACTTGGAGGGGCGCTGGTGTTAGTAAGTGAATATGGAGGTTGTTAAAAGCTTGTTGGAGTTATCGAATCACTTAATACTCAACATATTCACATCAATAACTTGAATCGATACAACAGGTTAGCTTGGTTAGCTATGTGTACTTGTATCAATAAGATAAGTGATCTAAGTGAAATGAAGCAGCTTGGAAGACATAAGAGAGACGCAAGCAGGGCTATAAGCTCGCATGCAGTTTCTTTTTTTACAGCTGTGGGACTGCGACAATGGCATTGTTGCCCGAAACACTGTAAGGGCATGTGGCCCGAATCAGTCGGNTGTGGGACTGCGACAATGGCATTGTTGCCCGAAACACTGTAAGGGCATGTGGCCCGAATCAGTCGGGTTTGCACGAGCCCACAATCGTCTGCAGAGACTGCATACATGCAGCCATGGACGTGCGTCCAAAAGGTCACGTGCGACCACACAGTTTTCTCGCACATGACATGATAAGCCACTTTGCCTACTGCAGTGGCCCCATCCAGATCCATGAGGGCCAAGTCACCAGCAGCCACGGCNCATGATAAGCCACTTTGCCTACTGCAGTGGCCCCATCCAGATCCATGAGGGCCAAGTCACCAGCAGCCACGGCGAAGTTTCCTCCATGGACTGCCTGCCTGGCTGTCAAGACTTCACTATGGACCTGCAGGGTGTTGTGTATCTCTGTTCGCAGGCGAACAGGAGCTGGTTTGACGGGCTCGACCAAGCGAACTCCTTGGCCTGGAAGATACACCCCCTCTTCCAGACTTTCGAGGTGAGAATGGAGAGCATCCTGTATAATGCTCTTCTCGAAAGCTTTGCTTGTATCCGAAATCTCATTCGTGATACGTTTGATGATTTTGTGCTTTCGTTCCTGCACAAAGCAGCTGAGGAGCACCTGATGCTTCTGGAGTTGTAATGCCAAATGGCCTGCCAAATGACACTTTGGCACCCACCATGAATCTCCATACCGACTTTTTGCTAAGTCTAGATGCCTTNCAAAGCAGCTGAGGAGCACCTGATGCTTCTGGAGTTGTAATGCCAAATGGCCTGCCAAATGACACTTTGGCACCCACCATGAATCTCCATACCGACTTTTTGCTAAGTCTAGATGCCTTTTGATGAGGTGCTGCAGCTGGAGGGGGGAGTGTGCTGAAGCTTTCGCTGTGATCGCTTGCAGAGCATCAATGACTTTGCACAAAGCCAACCAAACCTCGCAAGAGTCCCGGACATCTCTGCTGCAATTTGGAAGCACAAAGAGGAGCACATAGACTCGCAGCAGCTGCATGAAGTTCAGAGCCTCGCTGGCCCCACACTTCAATGCTTCGCTTGGCTTTCGCTTCTGCAAGATATCCTTAGCAGCAGCACCTCGCAAACGAGAAGGCCATACGAAACCATNCAGCTGCATGAAGTTCAGAGCCTCGCTGGCCCCACACTTCAATGCTTCGCTTGGCTTTCGCTTCTGCAAGATATCCTTAGCAGCAGCACCTCGCAAACGAGAAGGCCATACGAAACCATTTGCGAAGTGATCAATGTCATCATGCTTCCAGCCATGGTTGTGAAGGTCTCCAAGAAAATACCCTGTCAGCACATTGAAAATGCCATTGACTAAGTATATGTGGAGCCAATCGAACATCACGGCCTCGATGACTGGAGGCCCGTATGCTGCATGTGCCAGCAGGCCATCTGCCTTGAAGTTGAACCCCATTGCTGTTTGGAGCTCCAGGAATTTATCTTTGCCGAGGATCCTCTCTTGCCTTTGTAGGAAGTCCATGGTGCCTTGTATGGAGTCGGGTGTGTGCATCCGAAACAGGCTCATATCTGTCTCCAGGCTGGAGACCATATTGCCCCGACTCCTTTCAGCGATGCCGGCTTTGTGGTCCACTGCATTTTGGCATTGAACACAAAAGATCAATCCACTGGCTCCTTTGTTGCAAAGGCTCGCTTTGATGGCAGCCTCGTCCGATATGAGGATTTTCAAGTCGGCAAAGAGTAACCGTGTTTGTCCAGGGCACTGCAACACAAGACCGTGTCTGAAGTCAGGTCTTTCAAAGAACAAAGTTGCTAGCTGCCTGAAGAGCACACTCATGCCACCGATTTCTGCCACAACAGAGCTCCGGATGGCACAGAGAGTGAACCAACAAAATTCGCAACCCATTGCATGCTGCCCCAAAGGGAGCATGCTCCAGTATATACNGCCACAACAGAGCTCCGGATGGCACAGAGAGTGAACCAACAAAATTCGCAACCCATTGCATGCTGCCCCAAAGGGAGCATGCTCCAGTATATACACTGGACTTTTCTTTTATTCGAGTGTTTGAGTTGATTTCCTGGGCCGATCTCGTCGCTGTACCACACCAAACCCCATGGTTGCAGAAAGCTGGGGGGTGTGGTTTCCATGGCCCTTTCCATCATTTCGCCAAATGGTGGGCATCGCTCTGTCGCCCAGGCAAGCATTGCTGCTGGGTGCAGGACAGGAATGGCAATCTCCACACCAGCTTCTGCAACACATNTTTCCATGGCCCTTTCCATCATTTCGCCAAATGGTGGGCATCGCTCTGTCGCCCAGGCAAGCATTGCTGCTGGGTGCAGGACAGGAATGGCAATCTCCACACCAGCTTCTGCAACACATCTGAAGTCGCACAGGATCTCGCCATAAGCAGTTTTGCAGCTCTGAGTCTTCTCATCCCGGGCTCGCTTCAGTGTTCGGCGACTCGTAGCAGATGGCAACTCGGGCAGCTCTTTGATTTGCTGCAGGACCTGGCTCAGAGCTCGCTGGGACACATATGATTTCCTTCCCAGGCAGGCGAGCGAGCAGCTCCCACTTGCAGCCATGGACAGTCTGCTATGGCGAGCTCTTGGCCCTGCCGAGCGACTTAACACATAACGGTTGGTCTTGCTATGTGCTGTATATAGGATCAAAAGTGCATGGGAACTTGCCATCTATACTGCATGCACTTTGTTCCTGCAGCTTTGAAAGCATTGCTGCCACGGTTGCATGCAAGCCCCATGTGAGCAGTCCGGGTAACTGATGTGCCTTGCAGAGCAACCCTTGAACCCTCTATTTCAATATATATCTAAACACCAAACCTCACCCTGCGACACATGCTTGTCGGTCCACTTTGATACCTTATATAAACCCTAAACCCTATATATAAACCCTAAACCCTAAACCCTGCTAGGTAGGAGGGAAAAAACCCTAAACCCTAAACCCTATAAACCCTNCTAAACCCATAAACAACACTCGGATCAAACAACTTGCACCGGCGCTTTTGACACCTGCCAGGATCGCTTCGGTCTTTCCCCTTCCATAGCAGGCCTCAAGGGAAGCCCTCAATATACCTGTATACAGGCATATTTTAATTTAGTCTCAGCCAGTGCCAAGGATAATGTAAGGTGCATGCTTCGTGGAGGCTCGATATATTAAAACATATACTTTCAATATATGACTCGGGTTTCGAAGCAATGCACGAGGCCTCGATATAGCCTCCAATGTGTCACCCCAGCTTTCAGCTGCAGCTGTTGATGGAATCATTTCGAGAAGCATGATGGTGTGCAACCAGGTTTGGACCTGCACTTTGTACACCCATGGGGTCGCATGCTGATTCGTGCGGCCAGAGTCATTTTTCGGACCTGATCTCGAGTGAACTTCTTCACGACCGCCTTCGGCTGCGACTTTGCCTTCGCNAGGCCTGCTGAGGCGACGGGGTCGAGGCCTGCACTCCAGACTGGTTTGCTGGACTTTGCTCGCCGAAGATCTTCAGCCCAGGCAGTCCATCATGTTTCTTCGGGGGTGTCTGTTGCTGCCTGCTGGTTGAACATGTTTGCCGCCATGCCAATGAATTGCATCATGCCCTGCATGGTGTTGGGCATGTGCATTGCCTGGCCCGCTGCTGGATGAGCCAGCATCATGGCAGTGTTGCTCTTGTGGATAGCGAGGTTCTTGTTGCTGCCACGAAGAGCATCCGAAGCCAGCACCACTGTCCCATGGATTTCACCTCCCAAGGCNTCTCCGAATCGATCTCGAATGTGCGGTGGAAGATCCTCAGCCCGAGTGTACTTGGCCACGAACTCGCCACAGGAAGTTCCTTTGAGCAAGCTCTTCACTTTCTTCTTGAGAGACACGACGGCCGAATGGAACTCGTCTGGGCTCTGCAGGCCACTGTTTTGGCAACTCTGCAGAGTCTTGATGATGTGTCCCACAGATTGTTCAGACGGCCAGAACATTTCCAATCGAGCCATGATCTGAGCAGTATGTGTGAGCCTCAAGACGAGAGTGTCGTCGCCCGTCAAAACTCGCCTGTCCTCGGCATTCAAGAAACCCCAGAAGTTGCTCACCTCCTGGTTTTTNGTCAAAACTCGCCTGTCCTCGGCATTCAAGAAACCCCAGAAGTTGCTCACCTCCTGGTTTTTCTTCTTGCCCTTGGTGTTCGGTTGAGTGTTGCCTGCCAAGGTTTCCGAGACGGCTGCGCCCAGCTTCTTCTTCTGCTCGGCGGACCAAGGACCCTGCTCCACCAACCTGCAGATCTCTGTGCCATCCTCGAGTGTCATGGGACTTTGACGAATCGTTCTTATGGCAGCCTCGCTCTGNGATCTCCCATGATGGGCTGCTGGGTCTGGAGTAGCTGGTTGAGCTGTCGAAGGAAAGCAGCAGCCATGCTACAGCCGGAGATGGCTATCTATAGAGGTTGTTCTGCACAAAGCGAGCTGCAGCCCTGCTTGCGAACTCCTCGTTCTGTATAATGGCAGCGGGCAGAAGGCACACACAGAGCATGGGGGCCGAGGGCATGCATGTGTTGTGGAAACACACATGCAGCATGCTGCCTCTGTNTTCGCAGGCAGGGCTCTGAGCTCGCCAGCAGAATACATCCTAAACACCAAGACCTTATAATAGAACTCTGATCACATATCATGATGCAGCAATCACAGAGAGAGAAAGAGAGATATAGAGATATATATATATATACCAAAAGCAAAAGACAGAGAGAGAGAGGGATATATATATATATAGACAGAGAAAGAGATGAGAGACAGATATATATATATATATATAGACACCGAGAAAGAGAGAGAGAGAGAGAGAAAGAAAGTTCGTGCAGGTTTCCGGAGGATTGCTTGGCTTCGGTGGTCGAGGGCTTGGGAAAACTATATATATATATATATGTAGGCAGAGAAAGAGAAGANAGAGAGAGAAAGAAAGTTCGTGCAGGTTTCCGGAGGATTGCTTGGCTTCGGTGGTCGAGGGCTTGGGAAAACTATATATATATATATATGTAGGCAGAGAAAGAGAAGAGAGACAGAGAGAGAGAGATATATATATATATGTATATATATGTAGATATATATACACACAAAGGAAGAAAGAGAGAGAGAGAGAGACATAAAAAAATTTCGTGCAGGTTTCCGGGGGATTGCTTGGCTATAGTGGTCGAGGGCTTGTATATACAGAAAGAGCAAGAAAAAGAAAGAGAGAGAGAGAGAGATCCATATATATATATAGACAGACAGA
>BGNK01001899.1:66446-124028 GCA_003297005.1 Symbiodinium sp. clade A Y106 | reverse complement strand
ACTTTTCCCCGAAACTGCGTTGCTATTCTGTTGACTCAAGGACCCTATGGCAGCGGTAAGTCAGCTATACATATCACGGTCATGGCATGCAGCACTCACAAGTTAAGTAGGATTCACACGAAGTTCTTGGTGACTACTTGTGGCACCGGCAGTTCCAAAGTATGGGATACCGTCTCCAGTTACAAAAAACGTATTTCGTGGCAGCTGAATTGGCCTAGAGCAAGCCGACATCCAGAGATCACAAGGTGACATCACCATAAGTAGGCAGTGCTTTCCACTCAAGTTGCCCCAGTTCATGTAGGATTGTCGTGTGAACCGGCTTACGTCGGCTTCCTGCTTCCCAAACCCTGCACCTAGATCCCTAACTCCTGAAACTACAATGCCCCAGAGTCCTTCCTACCCTCAACGATAAGCTCCGTAACCCTGATCACAACTTCCCTAAGACCCTATACCCTTGACCTGAACCCCTCCCCAAAATGGCCCCCAAACCCACCATCATGAGGTGAAGGCTCTGAAACCAAAAAGCCTTCTATCCGCGGCTCCTGAGCACCAAACCCAACATCCCAATGTACGGGCCTTCAGACTTAGAGCATAAGTACACATTTGCCTGGCCCTATTTACACGACAACCTGTGCCCGCAACCCTCCACCCGGGACGATACCCAAACCCAAAAAGCTAACACCAAAATCAAGAACCAGCACCTGCAACACCCACACCCGAAACCTAAACCCTGAGCCCGCTTCAAAGACCTAAAATTTCCGAGAACGCTTGTTCAAGCCTTATACAGTCCTTATCAAACTCTACAAACCCTTCACGCGACAGTGGGAACCTTAAACCATATGCCCTTTTTGTTCTTTCTGCCCGTTGAAAGTCAGTCAAACCACTCACCCCCTCCCCGAGCCCCACCATGCTACACTATACTAAACTAGATCAATACAAATGCTAACCCTAATACTACTGCTAGTAATTATACTGGTACCGAAACTAGTACTCATGGACTTGGAAACTAGTGTTTCTCGTGCCAACCTAATACTACCACGCATACTAATACCAATACTAAAGCCAATACTATACAACCGATGCCAATGTAGACATTAAGCCGAAACCTCATACTAGTTCTAAAGCCAGCTAAAATCCAAGACCATACCAATATGGAGACTTATACTAATCTGAACACTGATCCTAAACTAATACTAAAGCGAGCACCAATACAAAACCTAAGTCTAATGCGAGAACGAATGCTCCGGTTAATACTAAGTTTCCTTCGTGGGCAACAGAAGACCGTACCTGGAGGTTCATGGGTAGTTATAAGTAGGGTTATAAGTCCCTTAATATGGGTTATAAGTACAGTTACCCTACTTATAACCCCACTTATAACTACCCATGAACCTCCAAGTAGGACTGCGTTTTGCACGTGCGCAAAACTTGCCGCTGGAGGCTTGTCATCTCGTATTGTGCCCTAGGCTGGCCAAGCAGCCGCCATGGCTTTGATGATCACGTTGCGAGGGGACGCCAGCAAGTGGTCCCCACTGCGGGCAGAGCCCGAATCGCGGACCGCAGCATGCATTGCGGCATAACCGCCTTCCAAAGTCGGTGTCGGCTTGGCGAGCATAGCATGTCCTGTAACATAGAGGCTACATAATTACCTCTACTATTTTGGGGTTCCTTATTATAGTTATAGTATAATGGGTCCCAAAACCCTATTCTAATTTATAAGGCCCATATATTAATTATCACGCCGCTTTGGCTTTTCGCCCTCATGGCGCATTGGGAGATCGAGCTTCGAATGTTGTGGGGGGAGCCCCCATTCCCTCGAGCCCTGCATAATGTACTATGGTATACGCAACTATGGTACTCTTAACGCTACTAAAACTCATACTCTTAGCAAAACTAATGCCAGTACTGTTTTGAATAGTAAAGCTAATACTAATACTGTGACCCACCCCGACTTCATTGTTGGCCCTGCGTACCTGCTGGGTTCTTGTTAAGGAGCTTAATTTAGGCTACCATACTAGGGAAACCATATTATTTACTATACTTCCTTATTATGGTAATCTAAATTAAATCCCTTAGCTGGGCTTTTAAGTAACAGGGGAGAAAAAAGTACAAACTTTTATTTCATAATGGTTCCTTTAAGGAAAAAGGTAGTAAAGTATGGTACTCCAAAGCCCAGTTAACAAGAACCCAGCCTGCGGAGCTCGAGAGCCCAACTGCCAGAGCTCCAGGCAGACCTCGTCCTCGACGGCTCCTGTCGTTTTATGCGGGTGTTTTTAGGCTATTGGGTTCAGGGTTTAGGGCTTTTACGTGGTGTTTTGTAAGGTTTGAATTTTGAAGGGTTTATTGCGATTTTCTGAAATGTTCTATTGGAGTTTGTAGGGGGTTTATTAGCGTTTGTAGGGGGTTGACAAGTGTGTCTTGACAGGCTACTGCATCGGACCCCTGAAGGAGCTGAAATTTCGAATTCGCAGGCTTTATGAGTGTCTCACAGGACCTACTGTGGGAGCTTGTTAAGGGATTTTATTTAAGTTACCATATTAAGGAAACCATGTTTCCTTATTAATTATGGTAACTTGTCTTAAATTTCTTAACAAGAACACAGTCTTTGGGAGCTTAGAGGATTTTAGTTTTGGTGGCGCTGTCACAGGGCATGACAAAACCGCTCAAGTATCCGACAAACGGAACCGTTGCGACAGGCGCTAGTTTTACACCGAACTCATGGTAATATAGGGGCCTAAATAATTACCAATACTATTTGGGGGTTCCTTATTAAAGCTCTAGTATAATGGGCCCCAAAACCCTATTCGAATTATTAAGGCCCCATATTAGGTCAGTTTTCTTGCGATCTATGCGATAGGTTCTTTACAGGTATTCGGTTGCAGGAGGAATAAACAGTCCTCGCGCTTCGGGGTTGGTTTTCGGTTTCAGGGTTGCCGGGAGACTTGGAGGTTTATGGGCAGTAACAAGTGGGGTCAGAAGTAGGGTCAGTAGGGTAACTATAGTCATAACATATATGGGAGTTTCCGAAAATTAGGGGTACCTTGTTTTGGGGTCCCTATAATAAGGATCCTACAGTGTGGGGTACTATAATAGAGTCCCCTATTTTCGGAAACTCCCATATTAATGAGGGGACAGAAAACTCCACGCATAATTACCCATGAACCTCGGAGTAAGGGGACAAACAGCACAGGGTTAGCCTTAAACCTTCGGGGAAGTAAGGGGCCTTAATAATTAGAATGGGGTTTTGGGGCATATTATAATATATTGGTAATGATCTAGGCCCCCACATTAAGCCGTAGGCCTAAATCACCTAAGCCCTTATAGATCGCTTGAGAGAGCCCTTATAGATTCGTTGAAGAAGCTCCTATATTAATATATTTGAGTGATTGCTTTGGGCTGAGCGCTTCCCAGAGATGTCTCTACCGTCAGTCGAAGACGACGAGTGGAAGCACAAGCCCCCTGCCACATACCTGCTGCAACATACATACATACATACATGCATACATAATCCCTTCATCCGTTTAATGAATTCCCTTTAATATAAAGAATTCCCCGGCCGGAAAATTTTCTTTCCAGTTTCGAGCAAAATAAAAAAAGTTCACAAATGAGTAGATTTAAAGGCATGTTGAATTAGAGGTCAGCCTTCACGGATTTGGACCTGCCAGGCTAGGATCGCATGGAGAATCTGGGCGGCCGGCATTTGGAGCAGGAACGCGGCGTCGGAGGAGTCCGGATATGGGAATTTCAGGGTTTAGCTGTCTGTCTAGAATTTGGAATTCCCAGGCTAGGGAGAATTGGAACGGCCGGCATGGAGAATTGGATATTCGCCGGCTGGGGCCATTGCAAACAACAGAATTTCTAATATTCGGGAGATTATTTTGGACTCGGTGCGTATCGGGCCCTGACTGCGGGAAGGCAACGGGTGTGTATTGGTATTTGCTAAGGAATTACTCGCCCTAGCCTTTAGGTGTTTTCACTCGCCTAGCCTGGGAGTTGCATGTTTCATTACTGTCTCGATCCGAAACTCCCAGGCTAGGCGAATGAAAACACCTAAACAGTCGCGCCTGGCGTTTTCGGAGCTCCCAGGCTAGGGCGAGTGATTGCTGTCTCGAAACCCGGGGTCTCCCAGGCTAGCGCGTACCGGCCCTTCTTGGAGGGTCGGGGGACTTAGTAACTGTTTATTTTAGGGACTTATAAGTACCATAACCCCAATTAGGGTCCCTTTTAGGGTACTTATAAGTCTACTTACTACCTACTTACTAAGTCCCNTTGGAGGGTCGGGGGACTTAGTAACTGTTTATTTTAGGGACTTATAAGTACCATAACCCCAATTAGGGTCCCTTTTAGGGTACTTATAAGTCTACTTACTACCTACTTACTAAGTCCCCTAAAGACCCTCCAAGTTCTCCCATGCTTTTAGACGCGGAGCCTTGCCCTGGGAGAAGAAACTTCTAGACTCGAATTTCGGAAAATCAAGCCTAAAAAAATACCGAAATCCCCCTATATTAAAAAGTAAAGGCCCCAAATCTTTTTTTTTTGGGGGTTTTTTTGAACAGATGAAGGGATTATGTATATGCATGCATGCAGACAAACGACAGACAGGCAAGCAGGCAGGCAGGCAGGCAGACACACAGACACACAGACTCACAGACACACAGACACACAAACACATACGCACACACGCACACACCCACACAAACACTCACTTGCACTTGATGCATGTACACATCTCACATGTTGACATGTCTGCATATATGCCGGCATACATGCGTCTTTGCATGAAACATTTATACAAAGACATCCATACACATATACATATACATATACATATACATGTACATATACTTATACATATACATACGCATATACATATGCATATACATATACATACACACACACACATATATATATATATATATATATACATATACTCACACACAGACACACAAACTGTATCCACACGTCCACCACTTCATTCTTGAACGATTTGCGCCTGTCTACTTGCAGGTTCACGGGTAATGACAAGAGGGCTTATGCACCTTACGGTTTTTATTGTAGTTACCTTACTTCTAGCCCCACTTGCAACTACCAATCCCCTAAACCCTAAACCCCTAAACCCCTACCGTACCCTTACAGATCCCTGTCTAGTACCCTTATAGATCCTTTTGTCGGAACCCTCATAGTTCCTCAAAGAAAGCCCCAAACACGATGAACCTCCAAGCACCTTCAGCTCAGCTCTGGAGTCCTGGCAAAGCCACGCAAAGCTGCGGGAAGGCGAGGCCTCGCGGAAAATTGGGTTTAGGGGTTGAGGGGTTTAGGGGTTTTGGGGCTCAGGGGCTAAGGTTCAGGGGTTTAGGGTTGAGAGTTTTTTTGTAAAGAGCTTTAGGGTTTGGGGTTTGGGGATTGAGGGCTTAGGCAAGGGGCTCAGTGTTAGCTGGAAGCCGTAGGTTCTCGGGCCCGAGAGGGTCTTGGAAGGGTTGCCGTGCTGGGAATCTTGGGAAAGCAAATATTAAGTTTAGGGTTTACGGTTTGGGGTTTGGGGTTTAGGGTTTAGGAGCGGGGCCTCAGGATAAGCGGCACTTTCAACTGCACGCGGAATGTGAAGGTTCATGACGGGCCATGGCAGGGGATCGTTGTGACTGATGCAACTTAGAGTTGCTATGATAGCTACCTCGCGTATAACCCTACTTACGTGTATTCATGAACTTTCGAAGAGGAATTCGGCGGTCAATGCCATAGCAAATTATTCGGCCCCCGATATACGTCCACCAGTGGGCTGAGGGTTGCTTAGTTGCTGAGTTCATAAGCCCCAAAACGTTTACACTTTCAGTTTTATAGTTGGTACTATTATCCCCAAAAAGTGTAAAGTGTATCCACTCAGCTACTAGGGTTGAGGGATCCGCGGTCCTTTAGTCAAGTTTCAAACTTTCCGAGAGGGCTGGGTCAGCATGGAGGTCAGGTACCCTTGGCTGACGACAAAATACTATCAACCGCATAACCTAAACCCTGATCAAACCTCATAGCACACTGGTAGAGACATTAGAGTTTGGGAAGGGCTCAACCCAGAGCAACAGCATGCGCAACTTGAGAAGTACTTTCAGTCTCTCAAGCAGCAAACTTAGCAATGCCATGAGCAACGGCAGCCACCTTACAACCACGACGGCAACGACTGCCACTAGTGGTGAACATTGCTACCTGTACTAGGAAAATCATGATCAAAAGCAGAAACACTTCGTAAACGAATCAGGGCTGACAGTACTAGCATGATGGTCGGAATAACACCTATAGTCCGAAGATGCTGGAGAATTTTTGCGCAATATAGGGGCCTTGGTAGGTATGCGATATTTTAACTACACGGAATGCTAAGGCATACTACTGACTAGGTATATTATAGCATAGCTATAGCGACGAAGCTCTAAGGAATACTACCTACTACAGACCATTCGGGCTTCGTAGGTATGTGATGCTTTAACTATAATAAGGAACTCTAAAACACAGTACGGCACCTGCATAAAAGGACCCTCAACGGGACCCCGATTTAGAGAACTACCCGTTTTACGGCCTCTGAGTACAGGCGAAGTTTTTTTGTAGAAGGTCCCTGGGTACCGTAGCCCCAAAAAGTTAACCTTTTCAAATGGTATGGTTATATATTACCTACTCAGCTACTAAGCTTAGAGAACTACCCATATAGCTATATAGAAACCCTTGCACATCCCTTCAAGGACCCCCAAAAGGTTAAGGGGTACCTACTCAGCTACTAGGCTTAGAGAACTACCCATATAACCACTGGAAAGAAACCGTTATCCCTTTAAGGACTGCTGAAATGGACCCTAATTTAGAGAACTATCCATATTACGGCCTCTGGTTACCCTAGCCCAAAACACGGTTTACCTTTCTATTCAGCACTAAGCTTAGCGAATAGCCATATAGCCATAAAGTACCCGTCTAGAAACCCTATAGAACCCCGTATAAATCCCGTTAAGGATCCCCAAAAGGCTAAGGGGTACATATAGAAACCCTCATAGATCCCTTTAAGGACCCTTAAAAGGGACCCTAATTTAAAGAATTACCCCTATGGGGGTTTCCGAAAATAGGGGGCCCTAACATAGTACCCTAAAGAGTAGGATCCTTATTATAAGGACCCGACAATAAGGCATCCCTAAAAATCGGAAACTCTAAACCCTTATGGAGACCTTTTAAGGAACCCTTTTTACATCCCTTTAAGGAACCCTTAAAGGATCCCTTTAAAGGTACCCCGAATGTTCGGAAACTCCCAAATCCCTATAGAGCCCTTTAAAGGAACCCTTATAGTACCCTTATAGTAACCCTTTCAAGGAACCCTTAGGTACCCCTAACTTTCGGAAACTCCCCTTTTACGGCCTGGCCAAGCAGCGGCGCAGGAGAGCGGAGCTCTCTGGGCGAGTCCTGGCGTCGAGTCATCTTCACTCAACGGTTGAAACCATGGGCCCCTACGGTTGATGGACAAAATCCTGCATGACCCATAATAAGGAATATACCATAATTCCCATAGTTTAGGGTCCTTAGGGTCATGCAGGATTTTGTCCATCAACCGTAGTATGGACCCTTAGACCTTTTTGAGGGAGTTCTAGGGACCCTCAAGAGTCTATATAGCGTATATAGTAGGTATATAAGGATCCCAGTTTCACCGAGAGCCCACGGGGTCGCCTTAAGGGTCTACTACTTGGAGGTTCATTTGTAGTTATAAGGGTTCTTTTAAGGGTCCCTTTAAAGGGATCTTTAGGGATTCTATAAGGGTATAGGGTTTAGGTGCTACTTGGAGGTTCATGGGTAGTTATAAGTAGGGTTATAAGTAGGCTAACTATAATTATAACCCATATTAAGGGACTTATAACCCCACTTATAACTACCCATGAACCTCCAAGTAGGGTTACGGCTTAGGGTTTAGGGTTAGGGTTTGGGGTCAGGGATTTTAGACAGACCAAAACGACCAATAACAAAGGAATATACCTTAAATCAACATTAAGGCCCTAGAATACTATAACTTAAGGTATATTGGACCCTTCATCAAGACAGATACCTTGAATGATAATTAGGATCAGCTCTGCCTCATGCCTTGGTATTTTGGGCTGCAGGCTGTCCTAGTTTAATCCTACCCTGACCCTTGGAGCTCTTTGATTCTCATGGATAAAACTAGTGTTGTTGTACTCATGACGACATCTACTTTAGTAATGTAATACCTATAACAGTGTTACGGCCACTCGTCCGCCGGTAGTTTCTGCAAAAGCTTGTAATCCACCCATCTCAAGCCCTTGTTGGAAGCCAGATCTGTGCAGGCATGCTTGGGCACCGAACCCCCTTAACCCCAAACCCCAAATCTTGAACTCCGATTTCCTAAATCCTGAACCCAAAACCCTTATTGCCCAAACCTTGCTTCCCCAAACGCCCTAAACCCCGTCGCTCACCTCCGGTGCCGTTCGGTAACCGCACCTGGCTCTTTGGCTTGGTTGATGAAGCGGTCATGTATGGTTCTTGGAGGTTCATGGATAATTTAAAGTGGGGTTATAAGTACGGGACCAAAACCTACCCGAAGGGTTCCCTATATACGGTTATATAGAACTCCTTAAACAGATTGGGGTTTTGAGTTTACAGGTCGGGTCTTAGAAGGGTTTAAGGCCTTCGACACGGTCTTAAAAGGGTTTCGGATCTTAAGAAGGTTAGGGTTGTAGAGCTTCAGTGTTTAGGGTTCGGGCTCCGGATTTAGGATCAACTGAGGGATGCACTTAGGGATGCAACCCGTAAAAACACCGTAAGACAACATTTAAAGCACTGCGGTAACCTTACGGGCACCTTTATAGTGCAGTATTTAGGCTTTGCCGTTTATGCCGCCTCAAGAAGCAAACGAGTAGCCTTTGGGGTGGTAGTGGAGGTAGGACGGGTAGATGTGGTAGTTTCCGAAAATAGGGCACCCAAATATAGCATCCTAAATAGTAGGATCTTTATTATAAGGACCCCAAAATAAGGTACCCCCTAATTTTCGGAAACTCTCATGTAGCAGCAGTGCTACAGACCCTGCGAGACCCCAGGCCAAAAACTTTCACTTAGTTGCTGAGTTCATAAGCCACAAAAAGTTTACACTTTCAGTTCTATAGTGGGTACCCTATAGAATCCCTGTAGATCCCTTTAAAGGGACCCTTAAAGTAACCCTACTATTATCCCCCAAAAGTGTAAAGTGTATCCACTCAGGTACTAAGTTCAGAGTTCCAAAACCGAGAGCCTCCAAAAGGGAGCTTATGTAGGCAGGGGTGATGTAAGGCAATATAGGGGGCTGAAGACTAAACTGTAGTCTACCCCTTATAGCACCGAAAATAGTTCATAGTAAGGCCCCGTTGTTGAAGCCCTATGATGTAAACCTGGGTTAAACCCTAAACCCTAAACCGTAAACTCTAGAAAGCCCCTTTGCCTCCAGGGATGCACCGGCACGCCGTGTGGCTCGGAAGCCCTGGGCCGCGCGCTCCAGGCCCTGAGACAAAAGACTTCGAAGTGTATTTCTTGGGTTTAGGGTTTAGGGTTTGGGGTTTGGGGTTTGGGTTTAGGGTTTAGGGTTTGGGGTTTAGGGTTTAGGGGTCAAGCGTTTTCATTTTTTTTTAAGGCTAGGGGCTGCGGGACTTATGGTTTGGGGGACTTGAGGTGTTTTGGCTGGAGCTGTCTCGCCTTGGAGCGCCCCATTTCAGGATCCTCATCGGCCCTTGGGCTTTTACTTGGAGGGTCTTTAGGGGACTTAGTAACTGTTTATTTTAGGGACTTATAAGTACCATAACCCCAATTAGGGTCCCTTTTAGGGTACTTATAAGTCTACTTACTACCTACTTACTAAGTACCCCGACCCTCCAAGTAAAGATCATAGCATTTGCTCCTCTTTATCAGCGTAGTGTATCGAAACTAATGTAGGGGCCCCAATAATTTGAATAGGCTTTTGGGGGTATAGTATACTGTATTGATAACGAGGAACCCCTACAAGTTATCTTCAAAGAAGGGCCAAGGAATTCGTGCTAATACACGTTCTGGAGATGACGGCGCCCCTGTATTGCAATATAGGGGCCTTATATAATAATTACCTGTAGTATTATGGGGGTTCCTTATAATAACTATAGTACAATGGGCCCCCAAACCCTATTCTAATTTTTTAGCCCCTGGAATGTATAGCAGCGCCTGCACTAGGAGTGTGGCAGGGGTTGTAGGGCACGGGATGTAATATAGGGGCCTTAATAAGAATAGGGTTTTGGGCTCCTTCATACTGTAAGTATCATAAGGATCCCAAAGGAATAATACTGGTAGTTATTTAGGCTTCTACGTTAAGGCACGGGATGTAGGTTTTCAGGGGTGCAGGCCGTCAGATTGACTACGGAACTCACGGACTGTGAGACCATGCATGACAAGGTGGAGAAGTCTCAACGACTAGTCAAAACACACAGTGCGTAGGGTCGGGATATTCGCAGGTATTCGAGAACCCGAAGCATAGCCAGAGCACTGACAGAGGCCCGCGACCCCGAAGCCCTAAACCCAAATCCCATCCAGGACCCTCCAATGGCCCTTCAATAGAGCCCTCATGGTCCGTAATAGTGGGTATTAGGGGTACATTAGAGGGAGTTGGGGGTTCTAGGCTAAGCCCTGATTCAAGCATACTCTCATAGAAGTCCATTCACTCTACTTGGAGGTTCAGGGGTAGTTATAAGTGGGGTTATACGTAGGGTAACTTTAGTTATAACCTATATTAGGGGACTTATAACCCCACTTATAACAACCCATGAACCTTAAACTAAAGTAATGACCCAGCCAATGCAAACAAGTCTCAAGCAAAGCCTGGGACAGCGCAGGCTTGGGGTGTTGAGTGGCGGGCCTTTCCGTTATCGTAGGGGGGGTTTAGGGTTTAGGGGGGGCTGCGTCTAGGGTTGACGGTTTAGGGATTAGATTAAGTTTTAGGGATTAAGGTTTGGGGATTGGGGACTTCTGTGAGAGCATTTTTGAATTGGAAGGGTTGCAGTTCGGGTTTCGGGTTCAGGGCCTTTGTCAGGATTTATGGGGCTATGGCTATGATCCAAATTCTTTTTCATTAAACACTCATGTCGACCCTTGATTCTCAAACCCACCTGCCCCAAAATAGGAAATATACACTCTCTTCAGCAACCGGGCCCCAAAAAGTTCAAACTTTCTAAGATAGAGCTAATATATCAAGCTTAAAGTTCCCCCGTTGGCTATCTAAGTATAACAGTGATCCGAAGATTGACACGCATAGGCGAACAGGTATGGGAGTTTCCACAAATAGGGGACCCTAATATGATACCCAAAATAGAAGGATCCTTATTAAAAGGACCCCAAAATAAGGTACCCCTAATTTTCGGAAACTCTAAACCCTTATAGAGCCCTTTTAAGGAACCCTTATACATCCCTTTAAGGAACCCTTAAAGGATCCCTTTAAAGGTACCCCCAATTTTCGGAAACTCCCAGATATCCTTTTCATCATCTTTCAGGTTGCAGCGCCTTAGAGTTTTGCGCTTTGAGGATTTTAGCGGGAACCCTGAACCCTAAACCCTGAACCCCCCTAAACCCTAGACCCTAAACCCGGAATTCTACACCATTGGGGTTTGGAGTTCCTTGTAAGGTAAGCTTGGTGCATGTCGTGCAGGGTTTTTGAGTGCCGAGTTGGCGTAGGAAATTTTGGATCTTGCAAGTCTCTATAGGGTTTAGGGTTTAGGTTTAGGGTTTAGGGTTTAGATGTAGGTCCTTTATAGTTAGACTAGCCATCCTGGCATTGTTATGCATGCTAAGGAGCTCTTGGCTTCCGGAAGGGGCGGAGGTCTCCGACTAAGCCACATGATGTAGCTACTCTACGGTAGCTTCAGTTGCTTCAATTCTTGGAGTCTGGTTTCGATGTGAATTGCGGCGCGATATTCAGCAAGGCCTCCCTGAATGTGCCTGACCTCCTCAAACCCGTCGCATGCAACTCCACATCCCTCTTCCGACTGAAGCTGACCTGTTGTCAAGGTGACCAGCACTTCACCGCATCTGCACTGAGTCCAAAACATATCAGACATAATCAGTCGGCCTCTCTCTCTATCTCTCTTTTCTTTCCCTCTCTCTCTCTCTCTCCCCACACATATCAACATGTATTCGCCTGTGTACGTACATATACGTATATGAATATATGTTTGAATGTATCCCTGTCTCTGTCTCTGGGGTCCTGGCAACGTCCAGTTTTTCACCACCCTGCCCGGCCAAGAGGAACACACAGGACGTGCCTGCCGAAAGTGTAGGGCTCAGGGATTAGGGGGTTTTGGGGTTTAGGGCTCGGGGATTAGGGTTCAGCGTTTACTTGGCACTGGACAAAGAGCAACATTTTTTGAGCTGATTTAAGTGTCTGAACAATGAAGTAAACATACGACCAGCAACAACGGTCACTAGCAGTTTCCACAACACCAGCTCGGCACTGAACAACCTAAACCCTAAATCCCCAACCCCGAAATCCCTAACTCACTTGTGCGAAGGGAAGCCCGAGTTGGGAACTCTCCATCTCCAACAGCCACGCTTCAAGATAAACGTTATTGTGAGCGATGCTTATCTGGGCTTTTAAGTAACCAGGGAGAAAAAAGTATAAACTTTTATTTCTCAATGGTTCCTTTAAGAAAAAAGTATTAAAGTATGGTACTCCAAAGCCCAGTTATTGCTGTATGTGCAGTGCAAACGACTTTCTTATACGTATTGTTATCACAGCCAACAGTCCCATCAGCTTTTAACAACGTACCGCGCTGTACATTATTCTCCCTAATCTTGCGACGCATCTCCCTACCCATGAAGCCTGAAACAGTATAGCCCACTCGGAAGCCTCATAAGTACGGGACCTGCTATTCAGGGGTTCCCTGCCACTGCATTCTACGTACTACAACATGCTACAACCCTAAACCCTAAACCCAATGAACTAGAGGCTGCTTTCAAAGCACACAGCCTAGCACGAAACCTCTACTTGGAGTTTCATGGGTAGTTATAAGGGTTCCTTTAAGGGTCCCTTTAAAGGGATCTTTAGGGATTCTATAAGGGTATAGGGTTTAGGGTCTACTTGGAGTTTCATGGGTAGTTATAAGTGGGCATATACATAGGGTAACTGCAGTTATAACCCATATTGGGGGCCATATAACCCTATTTTTAACTACCCCTAAACCCTAGAAAGCCCTATAGAACCCTTAAAGGAACCCTATAGCCCCACTTATAACTACCCAGGAACCTCCAAGTACAGAAACAAACAGAACGGGCACCCGCTCGGAACCACGGGACAACCTTGGGAGCCAAAACACCTGCAAGCAAGGGATCCCAGGCTAATGGGGCTTCTTTTTCTTGGCTTTGGATCTATAAATACATATATGTACATATGTATACACATACATATATATATATATATACAGGTACACATACATACATAGATGCTTACATACAAACAAACATACACATTATACATACATGCATACATTTGTATATATAGGACCAGAAAAAGCCCGAAATCGCCTGGCCTGGGCATGGTTTGAACCTCAGTGGGTTCTCGTGCTTCTGAGGCCCTCCTCAACCCCTCAAGTACGGTAGAGTTTTGGGGTTTGGGTTTTAAGGTCGTCAATAAGGATTCTGTCTCATGATTTTGATTTGCAGTTTCATGGGCAGGCTATGGGCTGCAGTGCCCCCTGATGCAGGAACTCGTGGGGTAACGGTAAGTAAAGGGCTAACATCAAGGTTAAGCTTGTTGCCAGGGATAGTGCTCAGGTCAGTGTTTGGGGGTTTTGGCTTGGGATATATTTCGGGATTGAGTTTTTGGCGTGGGCGCTTGGGGCCTTAGGTTTGGTGTTCTGTGTTTCCAGCTTGGGCATGGCGCTGTCGTTTTTGCGGTGTAATGGAAGAGCCTGGATACCTACTTAGTCATTCCATTCCTCAAGGCTCCTTGAATATAAACAGAGTACAGTATACCCAACCCGTATAGAAACCCTCTGGTGGGTCCCTTAAATAAAGGAGCTCTATTATATAATCCATATCTTGGCTGACTTCTGAACCCCTCCAAAAAGTTAAACTTGCCTCCTTACTATGGTTCATATAGAAACCCAAAAAGTTCAAGTCCTAAGAGCCAACCAGAAGAACGCCAAGATATTATGGGGTGTCCGGCACACCGGAGCTGTGTGAGCTTAACGGCTCCTAGAGCTCTGGAGACCCGACCGCCCCCCNNNNCCCCCCACCCGCGACCCCAAACTCTAAACCAAAGAGCCTGATACGCTGAACTTCGCAATATACCATACATGCCAAGTATAATGAACCTTCGTGTGTATATATATATATATATCAAAATTAGTAGAACGGATCCCTCAAGAGTTTAAGGAGGATTCCCTCTCTAGTGAGTCTTGTGGCCTCTCTGTGAAGTAGAATCGCAACGCCCGTGCTTTTCCGAGGGTCGGTCGCTTGCAGCAGCGTCGGAGACCTTCTCCGGTGGGAACCGCTACTTGGAGGTTCATGGGTAGTTATGGTTCTAGGGTTCCTTTAAGGGTCCATTGTCAAGGGATCTATAGGGATTCTATAAGGGTATAGGGTTTTAGGTGCTACTTGGAGGTTCATGGGTAGTTATAAGTCGGGTTAAATATGGGTTATAAGTACAGTTACCCTACTTACAACCTACTTATCACTACCCATAACCTCCAAGTATGGGTATCTCGAATCTTGCATAATCTACTTGGAGGAGCATACCCACCTTGAAAGCTGCATCTTGGGGAAGTCCCTTGCGGCTACACTTTTGGCTCGAAGTTCGGGTTGGGGTTTAGGGTTAAGGGCTTTAGGCTTGAGGGGACGATTTGTATTTACAAGGGTTCAGGATTTAAAGCTTCGGGTTCAGAAGGGTTGGCCACGAAGCCCGTGTGTTGTCCGGCTAACTTCTTCATTTACCCGCCTTCTCCCAAGCGTAAATCATCAAGAGTCAGTGTTCCGTGACCCAAGAACGAACGACCAAAAAATTGAAAAAAAGTGCTGGGAACTTGAGGCAGCCCAAACCCTAAACCCTAAACCCCATCCGCTGTGACGCTTCAGCGGGGGGGAGCCAAAGCAGCCATTTGCACATCCAGAGATCGAGGACAAAAGAGCCTCCCAGCTCTGTGCACCCATCCCTGGGTTAAGAAAAAGGGCCTCAATGATGAAAATAGGGTTCCTTTTTAAGGGGTCTATAAGGATTACTATAAGGGATCTATAAGGGTACTATAATGTAGGGGCCTCAATGATTAAAATAGGGTTTTGGGGGCCATTATGCTACAATTGTAGTAAGGAACCCCCGAAATAATATAGGTTGTTATTAAGGCCCCTACAGTACTGGTTTCTTCGTGGCTTTGCGACCACATTCTTGGCAATGCAGCTCTCCAGGCCTTCACCCAGGTCTTCTTCTCTTTCTCCGCCTCCTCCCCGAACGACTCATCATCCAGTGAGCTGTCGGAAGCTCTGGTTTCAATCGTCTTGTCGCTCAGCGTCGTCCCCATGAGGACGTCCTCTTCTGTCAAGGCCAGAATTGTCAGTGGGGGATGTACACTAGCTTCATGGCTCAACAGCCCTTGCTTATTGCGCTACGAGTAGACATCACACCGTGCTGAACAGACAGAATGTCATATAATGGTGGCTTTAGGGGTTTATGTAGAAAGTTTGAGGGCTTTACATAGGACTCATATATTGCAATAGGTTTGGTTCCTCTAGAGTGGTTTATACGGTGCAATTATATGGGTTCTATCGGGCGTATGAGGGCTTAATTGCGGGGCCTGAATCATTTGCGTAGGTTTTCGGGTTTGCCGTTGTGCAATCTGTCTTTTTTGCATAATCAGATACAGGAACTATGAGGGGGAAGTAAAGGTTAACCTTTGGGATTACATTGGGATTCTATAGGGATTATGGTATTCTCGAAGAGGTTAAATCTACCTACTTGACTACTACCTGATGCCAATCACCCAGGCTTCTACAAACCCCGAGCCTGGAACAGTCAGGGGTCTCGTGTAGGGCCAGTGTAGGGTGCGGTGCAGGGGCCTTAGGAAACTTGAACAGAGATTTGGGCCGCATTGTAGTAGGTCTATGTCACGGAACCCTAAGGAAAGGTATTACCAATTATCCCTACCCCTATAGAACTTGAATACAACTCCCGTAGACCCTCCCTATAGCCCTTGCAGCACCCATATAGTACTCCTGAATTGACCCGGTGGAGCCCTGTATACTTCGGCGCTCTGAGTACCCTAGCCCAAAAAGGTTGAACTTTTCAGTTATGGTAGGATTGTATAAACTCCAAGAGTCTAAAGTTTACCTACTCAGCTACTAAGCTTCTATATTGCCCGTATCGTACCCTTCGAGAAACCCTATAGACACTCTTTTAAATCCCTGGAAGGACCCACACAGCTAAAGGTTACCGACTCAGCCACCAAGCTTAGAGAACTACCCATATATCCATATAGTACCCTTCTGGAAACCCTATAGAAACCCTCATGACTCCATTTAAAGGACCCTACTTGGAGGGTCGGGGGACTTAGTAACTGGTTATTTTAGGGACTTATAAGTACCATAACCCCAATTAGGGGTCCCTTTTAGGGTACTTATAACTCTACTTACTACCTACTTACTAAGTCCCCCGACCCTCCAAGTAGGGATGTAGGGTTTTAGATAGTTCTCGGCTTTGGGGCTTAGGGACCCCACTGGAAACCCTATAGAAACCCTCATGACTCCCTTTAAAGGACCCCTTAAAAGGGACCCCACTACAGAAGCATCCGGCGCCTCGGCAGTTGCTGCCAAGGGCAGTCCACCTGGCTCGCCACCTGCACAGAGGTTTCAGGTTGAAGGTTTACAAGGGCTAAGGGGTTTAGGGTTTAGGGGTTTAGGGTTTAGGGGTTTAGGATTTAGGGGTTTAGGGTTTAGGGATCTGGGGTTTAGGGATCTAGGGCTTAGGGGCTCAGGGTTTTGGGGTTTTCGTTGTGAACTCCTGTTCTCCAGAGGCTGCAGTCTGCGACTTCTAGAAAGGCCAGCAGGCCAGGCGAGGCAGAACCCATAGGGTTTAGGGTGTACAGCGGTTACGGGTTTAGGAATCTGGGGTTTAGGGACTTCGGGTTGAGGTTGAATTCAGGGTTCAGAGGTTTAGGGTATAAGGGTTTGAAGGGTTTAGCGGACTTGGGGTTCCGAAAAACCTCGTCGAGGTCTTTCTGGGATTTGGGATTTCAGAGCTCCTATGTCAGCGTGTTCATCCCAAGGCCCTCAAAGTCTAAATTTAGGGTTTAGGGCTTCAGGTGACTTCTTGAACTCCTTTTGCACCTGCCTGTCTGTCTCAAGCTAGGGTTTAAGGCTAAGGTTTAGGGCTTCCGGGATTTAAGGGTTCAGGGGTTGTTGGTTTCGCAAAGCCAATGAACCAAGACAGTATGGCTTGCACAGACCATATGAATGCAAAACCATTATCAGCCCCCTTTCAAGCCCGGGGCAGACTTCAGCTACAACCCGCCATAAAACTACTGCCAGATACCATCTACCCTCACCAATAGGGCCCTAGGAATTCTCCGGCCAGGCGGTAGCTGTGCTGCTCTTCCGGCAGCAAAGAGTCCCGTTCGGCTTCCTCCTTTGGCCATGGCTCCCAGTTCGAGGATCAGGGAGCTTACTAAGTAGGGCCTTGGTAAGTAGGGTTACCGCTAACGTGTCCTACTCAAGGTTCTATGAAGTTACAAAAACTCACATATGTATACTGTATATATATGTATATATATATATATACATATATATATCTCTATCTCTCTCTCTACTTACATCTATTGTTTCATTTAACCCAGGTCCCCCCCCATAAAAGCCTCAGCACTTCAGTTCCATAGGATCCTGTCAGGGTTTGGGGTGTAGGGGTTACAGGGATAGAGCGAGGAGAGAGAGAGAGAGAGAGAGAGAGAGAGGGAGAGAAAGAGCACATATATGCACATGCACACATCCTAAATGGATAAAGCTTACCTACGTACCCGTCCCGGAGTACAAACTCTGAAGCACCTACCCGTTTGAATAGTATGGGTCTGGTCCAGGATTTCACGCGTTGCTTTTGTGGTCTAGGGGGTCTGCAGTCCGGGCCTTGGTAATTGAACATTCTGGATGGTGCTTGTGCTGGAAACCCACGCGCCTCGCTGCTGTAGATTTATAACCATTTGCAGATGGCCCATGATGGCCCTTTTGTCGCAAACCATCGCTACTGTCCAAGCCCTGCCATCCTAAGCGCTGACTCGCGACATCCTACTAAAACCCCCGAGGAGTCTGGAAATTTCGCCCCTTCCCGAAAATTGATCTCCATATAACCCCACGAAGCCTCTGAAAGCCCAAATATACAGCCTACCAAACCGGAAACCCTAAACCCTACACTCTAAACCCTAAACCCTGTAAGCCCAAATATACAGCAAACCCTGAACCCTAAACCCTAAACTCTGAACCCTAAACCCTGTAAGCCCACATATACAGCCTACGATACCCCTAACCCAGAGCCTCCAAAAACCCTTAATTAAGGAATATACCTTAAGTCATATAAGGGATCCTATTATAATTTAAGGTATATTCCTTAATTAAGGGGTTTTGGAGGCTCTGGGAACTGTAAGGCTTCGTCCTTCTCCCAGAGGTTGATTATGCGCAGGGCATCGCCTTGCAGAACGAGACCTGGCTTGTGCGAATCCAGGTGCTGAATTCTGCTTGTTACATATGGCCTATTAGATTAAAAGGGAAACTAAGTATGGAACCCTATGTAATCGGAGTTACATATGGCCTATTAGATTAAAAGGGACATTAAGTCACTAAGTATAGAACTCGTACATAACCCTAAACCCTAAAACCTAAACCCAGGAATTACAACTTTTATTTCATAATGGTTCCTTTAAGAAAAAAGTATTAAAGTATGGTACTCCAAAGCCCAGAAATGCCCGTTGGTTGCTGAAACGAAGGCGAACGCATCTCGGCGACCCGCTCGGGCCCCGGCAGGCCGAGCCATTCCACGGGCCACGAGAGCCTCGGGTTGACCCTCTACTAATACTAATAATAATATTAATACTAATAATAATATGAATACTAATAATAATATGAATACTAATAATAATAATACTAATATTAATATTAATACTAATACTAATACTAATTCTAATACTAATACTAATACTAATAATACTAATACTAATACTAATACTAATAGAAGATGGTGGCTTCTGGCTGACAGGCTTGAGTTAGCCTTAGGGTTTACACTAAAGCCTAAAGCCGTTGAAGCTTGGTGCCCTTTTGTCTTTCGGGCCGCAGGGGTCGGCGGTCAGAGAGCTGAGAGATCGACATCGACAGTCTAGCAATCACTTAGAGGCTCGGCCTCTTATTGAACGCGTGGAAGCTTGATAACCCTTGCGTTCATTTCTGGGTCTAGCGTGAGCTTCCATCCTTGCATTCATGGAGAGTTACGTCGAGAAACCGAGTGCAACCCGTGGGCCAAAAGTAGTGCTGCACTCTAAGCTCCGGCCTGTGCCGCTCCTGCGTGGCGCCGTGGTCAGTGCCCTGACGTTCGAGAGCGGCAGCGCTAGAACCTGCCAAAATAATGCACTGTCCACATCCAAGCATCAGGGCCCAACAATGCTGACCCAGGACCCCAGTCTTTGCCGTTACATAACATGGCTATGACATGGTGCCGACATCTTTTTGGCAAGGCCAAACCCCAAATTGGACCGTCTAGCTAGGTCGTCACCCTATCCAAACATTTCAGCAATGATTCTCAGTTCCGACCTCGTGGGAGAGGATGCAATGCACGCCGCCCGCCGATGCAACAAAGAGCGGAGGAATGCGCCTTGACAGTTGCAGAGGCCCTGTACAAACTCACCAGAAGTCCTTGCAACACATTCCTGCTGAGGATGAATGTGATCAGATCCGATGAAACCGAAAGTACGAACGCGCCATGTCCTGATCGGCCTGTGTGAACTCTTTCGGAGAACTGATATGGCAGTGTGCTGATTCTTCACCGACTGCGTCCAACTCAACATTCCAGTCCCAACTGCATCCCGTATTCCATGAAGATGTCAAGATGATGAGATTTGCACCTTTGTGCTGAACCATGATTGCTTGACGTTTAAGCCCGTGTCCCAACACATAACATTACCCACGTTACCATGAAATTTTGGTCTGGCTTGTTCTCGGCATGCGTAACTCGACATTCTCGGTGTTGGTCCGTCACAACATCATGTTGCATTCGGGGCTGGAAATACACAACTGAATGAACATGCCTCTCCTGGCGGACATGAAGCGCACTTGTTAATTGAGGCATAGCCGCTGTTCGGGAGAGAGAGAGAGAGCAAAAAAAAAGAAGGATGGAGCAACACACACACACAGAGCGAATCCGCTTGTGTTTTTTTATCATTGTGGGGGTGCTGGAAGTGTTTTGGCACGCACTGCCATTCCGAGCGTATACAACGAGAGGTTGCCGTTCACCAATCGTGTGTTTCTTGCAATGTTGGCTGTTGGAGGCCTAAATACTTGCTTGCTCGCAACCCTCTGTGTAAGTGTACGCGTAGTCCAAAGACACGGTACGTAGCAGATTGCAGCAGTGAGTACCTCGCAGGCTACGTTTGTAAATATGCACCGCGCAGACAAGCAGGTAGACAGAAAGGACAGGCCAGGACAGAAGCGGACAAGACAAGTCAAGACAAGACAACGGACACGACAAGACCAGACTAGATAAGGCAAGACAAGACAAAACACTCGCAAGGAGAGGACAAGACAAGACAAGGCGAGACAAGAAAGACAGACAGGCAGGTAGGCAGGCAGCCAGGCAGGCATTACGACCAACATGTATGGACAATCACACACAAGCACACCCGTCAGTTCACATATTTGTAGGTACAAGCGCCCTGGATATCTGCGTGTATATATATATATATGTATCTAGATATGAACATGTATACCTATACTATCACATACATTCATATAGAACTACAGAGAAATGTAAGTATATATGCATGTATGTATATAAATATAAATATAAATATAAATATAGAAATGTATATATATATACACATACACATATATACAACTATAAACCTACGCACACATACACACATACACAGATACACACATAGATACATACATACATACATACATACAGAGATAGACAGTCAGATACATCGATAGAGCGCGAGTGAGGGAGTAGATAGACAGACACAGAAATAGATATAGAGATAGCTTTAGATGTAGACATTCATTCAACCGTAGTACAAAGCTAAATAAATAAATCACTGAGAAGCATTACTTATCCACAATCCACGTTAACGCCCTGCGAAATTCGAGAATGACACGCCGCCAAAACCCTAAAGCCATAAAGCCTTGAATCCTAAACCCCAAACCCCTGAGGCCCTGCAGTGCAAATTCCCTTCAGGCGGGTGCCCACCTGGTGCACTACACCCAAACCCCGCTGCATTTGTGACAAGCCTCGAAAAACCAAAGAGTTTAGAGGTCAGGGTCCAGGCCACAAAAACGCCTCATCTTCAAAGCCCCCCAGAGCTATCCAGAAATACGGCATGCGAGTGGATGTCATCGCGGACGCGTGTTTTCGGAGACAGCCTTTCAATCCTTCCGCTCTTCCCCAAACCCTGCGGAAGGAATGACCCTTGAAAACACAGGGCCTTGTATCCTCCACCCAAAGCCCCAGCCCAGGCGACTAAAAGAAAATCCGTATCATCGCCAACCCCCGCACCCTGATTGCTTCTCAGTCAGGTCTAGTGTTCAGGGTTTAGGTCACTTGAAGAGACATAAGCAAGATGCTTCTGCAACGGTGGCCACGACGATGACTTCAAACACTTGTCTGCCATGACAAGACAAACACACTAGAACACGAAGTAGACAAGAGTACGAGGGAAGGTGTAAAACAAGCTGTCCTCCTACAAACTCTACAATGAGAGTATCATCATTATGAAACTCCCAGACAAAAAACCCAGACAATTAAGATATTCCCAAGTACCCAGAGAGCCTACTACCCCTTAACTAAGGAATATACCTTAAAACCAATAGTAAGGCCCCTAAAATCTAAGGTATATTCCTTAACAAAGGGTATTGGGCTCTCTGGGTGTTCCTTTCAGGTAGGCCAAGCAAAGCAGTCTTTCGCTGTGAAAGCTCCAGGTGAGCTGTTGACAATTTTCAGTTTCAGGGTCTGCCACCTTGTGTTTCATCCTGATCCCTCAGCCCAAACCCTCAAGCCTAAACCCTGAATCCTCTAGGATTCAGGCCTCATGCCCCAAAACTTGGGTTTTAGAGCTTCGGATGGCTTTAGGGTGTCAGGACTCATGATCCTTCCGGGTGCCGGGCGCTGGAAGCGGCGCCGGTGCACGAGGTTCGTCCGTGATGCCTGGCCCGGTGCGGGCGATTGAAAACTTCAATGGCGCTGCTGTTTCTTCAAAGAGCCCGACAAGCCGTTTCCTGGTCAAGAACAACCGAGCCAAAGTCTTCACACCGACTCCCGCTTTTCCACAACCTCGACAACGTCTAATATACCCAAGAAGCTCTTTCAACACCTAAAGTCTAAAGCGCACTCCGCCTTCAAGCGCCCGTAGAAGTCCTAATGTAGGGGCCATAATAATTAGAATAGGGTTTTGGGGTATATTATACTATATTTATAAAAAGGAACCCCTAAACCCTATTCTAATTACCAGGCCCTCTATAGAACCCTTTTATACATCAATTATAGAACCCTTGTAAGGATCCCTTCAAAGGGATCCCTATTCTAATTATTTAAGCCCCCACAGACAACAAGCCCGCCTTAAAACACTAAACTCCGCGACCCCTCCGTTCGGTTTCGGGTTTAGGTCTTAAGGTTTAGATTTTGAGATTTAAGGCTTTTCCTGGATTCCTCTTCACAATAAGGCAAGCACAGCTTAAAACCCCAAGCTCTAAGACCCAACTTGGAGGGTCGGGGGACTTAGTAACTGGTTATTTTAGGGACTTATAAGTACCATAACCCCAATTAGGGTCCCTTTTAGGGTACTTATAAATCTACTTACTACCTACTTACTAAGTCCCCCGACCCTCCAAGAAGGGCCAAAAAGCATCAAAAAACCCGGAGCCGCGACTCCCAGTCCCCGCCACCGGACCGCCCCCTCGCCCAACCCTAAACAGAATCCAAGATACCCTATGACCCTTCTTCAAAGACCCTAAGCCCCAAACTTCTAAAGCACTAAACCTCTGCAAAACGAGGCCCTAAAACCTAAACCCTAAAACCTTCAAACCCTTAAACCCTAAAAGAGGCAACCCAAAGTCCCTGCAAGGGCCGAGAGCCCCGACTGCAGCAGAGGCCCCGGGGTGGCCCGAAGTTCCTGGGCTGCTTTTGCAATTTTAGTAGAAGCCAGAAAGTTGGAACATCAATACCCTCATGCCCTTAAGGTAAAGGATAGGGAATCCTAGCACCAATCCTCCTAAACCCATGTTCCAACTTTTCGGGGTTCACTGAGGGGTCTAGAGTTGAGGAGTTTAGGATTTATGGCTTGGGGGTCTAGGAGCTGAGGATGTAGGGGTTTAGAGGTTTAGAGTTTGGGTTTAGGGGTTGAGAGAGCCTTGGAATATATTTTTTTTGGGGCTGCTCGGTGGCGGTATGGGGTTAACGAGCAATAGCTGCTGATCTAAAGAGCCCCACAATACTATGCTAAATCAGAGTACATCTTCGCTCCCTCTTCTTACAGAAACACGCGACTTCGGGGTGTCCTTCAACGCCTCTGAAACCTTTTCGTGCACGAGACCGTTGCAAGCCCGATAACGGAAAGCAACAAACCAGCACCCTTGACCCTCCACTCCAGCGTGCCGGTGGCCTAATGTAGGGGAATTAATAATTAGAATAGGGTTTTGGGCCCCATTATGCTACAATTATAATAAGGAACCCCAAAATAGTATAGGTAATTATTGAAGCCCCTATATTATAAATATAGAAGTCTGGCTAATTAGTATACTTACCAATCAGAACATTGAATGCCCCAAAGCCGTGTTCTAATTATTAAGGCCCTTTATCTAAACACTAGATGCTTAAGCCTAAACAGTGCCTACCTTCAAACTCCAATTTGGGGGCTTCCGAAAATAGGGGACCCTAACATAATACCCTAAATAGTAGGATCCTTATTATAAGGACCTCAAAATGAGGTACCCCTAATTTTCGGAAACTCCCAAATCTTACTTGCCCAGTGTTTTAGGGGAACTACAGGAACCTTTTGGACTATTTTGGGTTAAAGTGACACAAAACTGTTCTAGGATATTTTTGTTCTTACAAGTATCACTTAAAGGGTAAATCAAAGTTACTTAAAACTCCACTAGTACTACCGTTACTACCACCAAGAAGATAATAAAAAAACGCCTGCTTTACTACAAAAAAAACATTTGCCAAGGACGGCCCGGAGTTCGGCGCTAGCAGTGCCTGGCATGGCCCCGCCTGGGCACAGCGACTTTTGGATCGTTTGTCCTCTTTTTCGTTTCAGTTTATTACGGTTGTTTAGGGTTTAGGGTTTACAGTGTCCTTTGATTCAGAAATTCATAAGGCTCTTGCCATTGCTTCTTTGGGAGTTTCACTGGCATTGCATTTTATCACCCTCTAGAAGAGTTCGTAGCGGCTTAGCTAATAGGACTAGGATCATTTTGCATTTTCATCACTCTTTTGAACAACTATTTCAGCGATTTCTATGGCTCTGTTGCGAGCCTTTTGTACGAGTTCATGAACCCTGTGGGGATTAACGCCAACACATTGAAACCTTTTCGCCGTACTCTGATCCTAACCCAGTAAATCATATAAGCCCTACTCGTAGGTTCATGGGCAGCTATAAGCAGGGTTATACGCCTCCTGATATGGGCTATAATAGTAATCGTAGCCCTGCTTACAGTCCCAAATGTCTCAACCCCCACGGGCAGCCCGTGAAAGCTATAAGTAACAATTTCGCTATTGATTACAAATTTGCGGGAAGCCCTAAACCCAAAGCCCTTTAAGATTGAAATGAGCTCTATCTGCAAAAACTGCTGCTGCTACGACGACGACGACTACTACTACTAGCTATTACTATCGATATTTATTACATACAATCACTTTATACGTCTCTTCGTTCTTGTTACTATTGCTATTACTATTATCCTGAGTATTCTTACTACTATATTTCTTGTTATTATTACTAGTCGTATTCATAAGAATACACAAAAGGCGCCTCTCGGGCCCGAGATGTTGGAGGCTTTACATGAAGACAGGCGTTCCATGGGTGTGTGCAGGGTAGGGTTTAATTGGGAGTTTCCGAAAATCGGGGGTACCAAGGGGTGCCCAATCACTTCTGTCTTTTTTTTGGGTCACTTGTGTCTTTTTTTTTGGGGTCGCTGGTGTCTTTTTTTTTGGGGTCGCTTGTGTCTTTTTTGTGTTCCGGAAGCAACAGTCTCGAGCGAAAGCCCTTTCTGGCCAGCCCTGGGCTGTCGGTCTGGGTTTACTCCTTGCTTTGAGCTTTCTTTCCTTAGGGTTTCGGTTTGGGCTTAGTCTTTTTAGAGCTTCGGCCTGGGTTTCATCGTTTTTAGGGTTTCGGCTTTCTTTCAAGCTTGCCTTCGCATCTTTCAGGGTATTGGGTTGGGTGTACTCCGTTTTCATTATGGGCTTTCNCTTTCAAGCTTGCCTTCGCATCTTTCAGGGTATTGGGTTGGGTGTACTCCGTTTTCATTATGGGCTTTCTTTCATTAGGGTTCGGTCTGGCTTTACTCCTTTTAGGGCTTCGGCCTGGGCTTCATCGTTTTTTGGGTTTCGGCTTTCTTTCAAGCTTACCTTTTCCTTCTTTTAGGGTCTCGGTGTCCGAATACTCTTTTTGGCCTTCGGTCTGGGTTTACTCCTTTTAGGGTTTCGGTCTGGGTTTACTCCTTGCTTTGGGCTTTCTTTCATCAGGGTTTCGGTCTGGCTTTACTCCTTTTAGGGCTTCGGCCTGGGTTTGATNCGGTCTGGGTTTACTCCTTTTAGGGTTTCGGTCTGGGTTTACTCCTTGCTTTGGGCTTTCTTTCATCAGGGTTTCGGTCTGGCTTTACTCCTTTTAGGGCTTCGGCCTGGGTTTGATCGTTTTTAGGGTTTCGGCTTTCTTTCAAGCTTACCTTTTTCTTCTTTAGGGTCTCGGTGTCCGAATACTCCTCTTTTGCGTAGGGTCTTCTTTCATACAGGTTTCGGTCTGGGTTTACTCCGTTTTTCTTTCCTTAGGGTTTCGGTTTGGGCTTACTCTTTTTAGGGTTTCGGCCTGGGTTTCATCGTTTTTAGGGTTTCGGCTTTCTTTCAAGCTTGCCTTCGATTCTTTCAGGGTATTGGGTTGGGTGTACTCCTTTTTCATTATGGGCTTTCTTTCATTAGGGTTTCGGTCTGGCTTTACTCCTTTTAGGCTTCGGCCTGGGTTTGATCGTTTTTAGGGTTTCGGCTTTCTTTCAAGCTTACCTTTTCCTTCTTTTCGGGTCTCGGTGTCCGAATACTCCTTTTTTGCTTAGGGTCTTCTTTCATTAGCGTTTCGGTCCGGGTTTACTCCTTTTAGGGCTTCGGTCTGGGTTTACTCCTTGCTTTGGGCTTTCTTTTCTTAGGGTTTCGGTTTGGGCTTACTCTTTTTGGAGCTTCGGCCTGGGTTTCATCGTTTTTAGGGTTTCGGCTTTCTTTCAAGCTTGCCTTCGCATCTTTCAGGGTATTGGGTTGGGTGTNCTTACTCTTTTTGGAGCTTCGGCCTGGGTTTCATCGTTTTTAGGGTTTCGGCTTTCTTTCAAGCTTGCCTTCGCATCTTTCAGGGTATTGGGTTGGGTGTACTCCTTTTTCATTATGGGTTTTCTTTCATTGGGGTTCGGTCTGGCTTTACTCCTTTTAGGGCTTCGGTCTGGGTTTGCTCCTTGCTTTGGGCTTTCTTTCCTTAGGGTTTCGGTTCGGGCTTACTCTTTTTAGAGTTTCGGCCTGGGTTTCATCGCTTTTAGGGTTTCGGCTTTCTTTCAAGCTTGCCTTCGCATCTTTCAGGGTATTGGGTTGGGTGTACTCCGTTTTCATTATGGGCTTTCTTTCATTAGGGTNTTTTAGGGTTTCGGCTTTCTTTCAAGCTTGCCTTCGCATCTTTCAGGGTATTGGGTTGGGTGTACTCCGTTTTCATTATGGGCTTTCTTTCATTAGGGTTCGGTCTGGCTTTACTCTTTTTAGGGCTTCGGCCTGGGTTTCATCGTTTTTAGGGTTTCGGCTTTCTTTCAAGCTTACCTTTTCCTTCCTTTAGGGTCTCGGTGCCGTCCGAATACTCCTTTTTGGATTAGGGTTTTCTTTCATTAAGGTTTCGGTCTGGCTTTACTCCTTTTAGGGCTTCGGTCGGGGTTTACTCCTTGCTTTGGGCTTTCTTTCCATAGGGTTTCGGTTTGGGCTTACTCTTTTTGGAGCTTCGGCCTGGGATTCATCGTTTTTAGGGTTTCGGCCGTCCTTCAAGCTTGCCTTCGCATCTTTCAGGGTATTGGGTTGGGTGTACTCCGTTTTCATTATGGGCTTTCTTTCATTAGGGTTTCGGTCTGGCTTTGCTCCTTTTAGGGCTTCGGCCTGGGTTTGATCGTTTTTAAGGTTTCGGCTTTCTTTCAAGCTTACCTTTTCCTTCTTTTAGGGTCTCGGTGTCCGTTCGAATACTCCTTTCTTGCTTAGGGTCTTCTTTCATTAGGGTTTCGGTCTGGGTTTGCTCCTTTCAAGGCTTCGGTCTGGGTTTACTCCTTGCTTTGGGCTTTCTTTCCTTAGGGTTTCGGTTTGGGCTTACATTTTTTAGGGTTTCGGCCTGGGTTTCATCGTTTTTAGGGTTTCGGCTTTCTTTCAAGCTTGCCTTCGCATCTTGCAGGGTATTGGGTTGGGTGTACTCCGTTTTCATTATGGGCTTTCTTTCATTAGGGTTTCGGTCTGGCTTTGCTCCTTTTAGGGCTTCGGCCTGGGTTTGATCGGTTTTAGGGTTTCGGCTTTCTTTCAAGCTTACCTTTTTCTTCTTTAGGGTCTCGGTGTCCGAATACTCCTCTTTTGCTAGGGTCTTCTTTCATTAAGGTTTCGGTCTGGGTTTACTCCGTTTTTCTTTCCTTAGGGTTTCGGTTTGGGCTTACTCTTTTTAGGGTTTCGGCCTGGGTTTCATCGTTTTTAGGGTTTCGGTTTTCTTTCAAGCGTGCCTTCGATTCTTTCAGGGTATTGGGTTGGGTGTACTCCGTTTTCATTATGGGCTTTCTTTCATTAGGGTTTCGGTCTGGCTTTACTCCTTTTAGGGCTTCGGCCTGGGTTTGATCGTTTTTAGGGTTNGGTTTACTCCTTGCTTTGGGTTTTCTTTCCTTAAGGTTTCGGTTCGGGCTTACTGTTTTTAAAGCTTCGCCTGGGTTTCATCGTTTTTAGGGTTTCGGCTTTCTTTCAAGCTTACCTTTGCCTTCTTTCAGGGTCTCGGTGCCGTCCGAATACTCCTTTTTGGATTAGGGTTTTCTTTCATTAAGGTTTCGGTCTGGCTTTACTCCCACATGTTCTCTATGTGGGCAACCACTTCAGTCGGTGCCAAAGGGCCCCAAGAGAGCAGCAATCTGGAGGACAGGCACGGATCGCTGGCAGAAGCGGGAAATGTACCCTCGAACCACATTGTCGTGTGATACGCGTGAAGAACGCCCACAACAGACTCCCGATGGGACCCCCTTGCAACGAGGTGAAAATGCGTCCGGGCGCCGGACCCTTTGGCTTCCTGGATCTCTGACAAATCATCCTCTTGGGTCTGCTTATACTTGTGCGTGCACCATGAGACCTCCAGCTGCACGCGTGAACCCATACCTTCGGCTGCCGCAACGACGAAGTCCTCAAGGCGGGCAGACGCACCAAAAGCGCATACGCCAATTGGTCCGCCAGGATGCGACTGGACAGTTCCCAATCAGGCAACAGAAAATAGCAATACGCTTTCCGCTCGTTTAGCAATGATGTGCCGGGGCCCAAGTGCACCGGGGCATGTTGCCACAGATAACCATCGGTGACGGTTGCCACGTTTGGCAAAAAGCGATGAATTCGCTGGAATTGCTTGCGTGGCGGCTCTTTGTACAATGCAAGAGCCACGGGCGGTTTCGTATAGCCGGCTGCGTGAAGAAACATTTGAAAATGATTTTGCGCCGGACTTCCTGCGACATCATCATCCTCGTCGTCGTCCTGGAGTGTGTCTGGCTCGTCTGAGTCGTTGTCTTCGGTGTTGCAAATCGACAGGGTCGGCACAGTCGTTTCCCAGTCAGCAAAGATAGTTGGTTGGAGTAACTGATCGAAACCCAACCATGCATCTCCTGTGGCCAACGTAAACGGACCGCACGTAAGTTGGGATGCGAGGTGAAGGGTTCATGTTGAATTGTTTTTAACTTCGGGCTTTGTGAAGTTTAGTGTTCGAGCCGTTGCCGGAAAGGAAACCCGCAAGTTGCAGACAGGCCTTCTTCGTACCATTGGAGCAGCCCGGCGATCTCCCTGCGGCCAGGCAGCGTGGAGCTGACGCTACCGGAATGCCTCAACAGATACAAGGTCCCACTGGTTCGTCCCAGCATGTTGAATAAGGCCCTCGGTTGCAGATGCCAAGAATTCCAGCTGTCTTTGTCCAACGGTAAACATAAAACTACGTTCTCGGCGGTGCGGCCTTGATAACCCAACGAAGTAGCCACTTCGATTTTCCCCAACACCTGTACGTGCCGCTGCATGTGCTGCACAGCGTGATAGTTCAACATGCATTGCACCCGATAACGTGTCAAAATGACGACGTGGGTGTTTGCAGCACCAGCGACGAAGCAGGCAACCGCAGCACAAATGAACGCCGCCAACGGGCAGCACTCTGCAGAGCTCTGCAACGAGCGCGACCTGATTGTTGGAACTTGCACCCACACGAGCTCCGGAGCATTGGCTGCAGCTGTCTGCGTCCGTGGCCGTGGCCGGATTGGTGGATACAGATCCACACGCCCACTGCAGCGCACCCAGGTGTGGGCTGTCTGTTTTGCGCGGACAAAAGGAGGCTGCACGAGAATGTGTTCGTACATCAAGTCGTTGAGCATCCCTGTAACGCGACGACGCACACGAGCAGATGGCAGTTCCGCGTTGAGGAATCTGACACAGCGTCGGATGTCTGCAGCAGACTGTTCTCTGAGGCGATGGAAAAGGGACTGGAGACAGTTCATGCGGAGGTCAACCTGGAAAAATTGCTCCAGGTCCGTCGCTCCAGCAACACCGCGCCCGGTGTTTCCGCCGCTGTCCTGGCAGTGGTCGCCCAGCAGCATCACCTTCACGTCGTGCGCCAAGTGCATCTCGAATGAACAAAGGATCATTGCCAATTCTGCAGCGGACACCACGCCGGCTTCGTCTATGCACAACATTGAAATAAGACGTGCTCCATTTCTGAATGCTTCAATCTCCCGGTTCAATGCAGTGTTTGCTTTAGCTACGTCATTGGCAACAGGAAACATAGCCTCAGTCACTAACGCACCAAGCGTGAGCGGTTGCTCTCTTGGGCTCAACTTCTGACATCCAAGGATGCGAACGGTTTCCAATAAGCCATGATTATGCAAGCATTCCACTGCTTGACTGCGAGCGCATGTTGTTGGTGTGACCACAAGCACGGGACCACCGGCCGCAAGTACTTGATCCAATCGTTCACATAGCACCAACGATGTTTTCCGCACTCCTGCCGTCCGGTTCAGGGTCCAAGTTCGAGGCGGTTTTAAGTTTAGGCCTGCATTTCAGGTTTTGAGATTTGGGGTATCAGATGCTGGCCTGGAGATGCAACGACCACTTCGTAGGCTGCTGTTAAACAGGACTGCACCTGGTCAACGTCTTCGGATAACACGCTGAGAAGCCGGGGCAAACAGCCGCTGACGCCATGGGACACCACCTGGTTGACAATCCGGAGGTATGCTGGGGCATGCCCGATCCAATCCCCCAGTCGAGCACGAAGCTCGTACCCAGCACGCACTCTCACCGCCGTCCGCAACTTAACGAACCGGGTGTGAATGTCAACGGTGACCACGTGCAATGTGCTGCATTCCGCATGGCCTGTGTTGCCCGGGGGATACCAATCCACAAGTGCAGCTTTGCCGTCGGGGTTCTCGTGCTTAGTACAGGGCGCATCATCCAGCCGGACTTCTCGTGAAGTTTGGACTCGGTGGCTCTCCAACCACGCCTGCATGTTGTCTTCACGAATGAAGAAGCCGACAACCATTTCCGACCCGTCCACATGCAGGTCGGCAGGTTTTGTGGAAGGAGAATCATCAACGCGCCTGGTTGCTTTCTGCACAATGAACCATGGTCGATCCGCACAAGATCGTAGTTGTGACTCTACGGTATCCAACGTTCGCGCCAGTGCCCGTGTCCACAGCTCGTCCTGCCAAGCCGGTCCTGACAGGCGGCCGGTGGTGGAGTACCCAGGATGAGCGATGCTTGTGGAATCTTCGTTTGGGAGTGGTAGAGAGAACTGGGGACTGCCAATACACATTAAAGCAAAGGCCTCAATGTTTAGAACGCTCTACAGGGACCATATGGAAATAGATAGCTGTATTCCTTCCTAACAATTAAAGCTGCATAGAGCCCATCCAAAAAAACACCTTGAAGGATCCCTAAAAGGAGCGCTTAAAGGAGCCCTAAAAGGAGCCCGTAAAGCATCCTTTAAAGAAACCCTCAAAGGATCTACATGTACAGGTACATGTGTATATATATATATAAGCATATGCATATGCAGAGGTATAGGTATAGGTTTAGGTATAGGCAGAGGTGAATGCATAGGTCCTACCAAGAGGCCTCTCGTTCGAGACTGTTNTTAGGTATAGGCAGAGGTGAATGCATAGGTCCTACCAAGAGGCCTCTCGTTCGAGACTGTTGCTTCCGGACAATAAAAAAGACACAAGCGACCCCCAAAAAAAAGACACAAGTGACCCCAAAAAAAAGACACAAGTGACCCCCCTTCCCTTTTTTTGGGGTCCTTATAATAAGGATCCTACTATTTAGGGTACTATATTGGGGTCCCCTATTTTCGGAAACTCCCAATTAGGGTTTAGGGGTTTAGGGTTTAGGCGCGGGGTGTTTGGAGGAGACAGGCCATTGTAGGTTTCGGGGTTTAGGGGTTTAGTTGAGGCTGAGGTTTCTGAGAACCACAAGCTTTAAGTGACCAGAGTGTGACGGCAACTGCAGGAAGAAGAGAAGCTATTCGTGGAGCTGTTGAATCACTCGCCATGTCAAGGTTCAGATTGACTTGGGAGTTTACGAAATTTGGGGACCCTCATATAGTACCCTACATAGTAGGATCCTTATTGTGAGGAAAGCTAAAATAAAGTACTCCTAGTTTTCGGAAACTCCCGTTTCAGATCCGAAACTATGGACCACGAAATGCTGAATCTGAGCTTTCTAGTACTAATCCTGAGCCCGCCAGCCGCCAACTCATGACTCATCAACCATAGATCTGTTAGACTGGGCTTTTAAGTAACCAGGGAGAGAAAAGTATAAACTTTTATTTCATAATGGTTCCATGAAGAAAAAAGTATGAACGTATGGTACTCCAAAGCCCAGTAGACCTAACCCACGCTGTACATCGCAGCATCCTAAACTTAACTCTGAACCCCACGCAGCAAAGTCGCAAATGGAGTTTGAGGTTCACGCCTGTAGTGATAGGCGATCTTTTCCGTTCTCAGAGAAGGTACTCATGCAAAGCCGTACCACCTGGTGGACACTTTGCCGATGTTGGGGTTGAGGGTTCAGGTACTCATGCAAAGCCGTACCACCTGGTGGACATTTTGCCGATGTTGGGGTTGAGGGTTCAGGGGCTAAGGGAGCCTCGGTGATTGTGTAGAGATACTGTTGATGATATGAATCGTGCATTACCATAAGGACCCTAAACCATGGGAATTATGGCATATTCCTTACTCTGGGTAATGCAGGATTTATATCATCTATTGTAATGTCCTCGATTTCGTCCGTAGATGGTGCTGTTGACATATTGACCAATTCACATCTGCAATGCTTAGTTATTGTTTTCCTGCTCTGCCGTTGCAAGAAGCTTGCCCTGCAGCATTCTGTGGACACGGCTGCTACGAGTGTTGCGAATGACTGCGACAAGATAATGGGTGGTGCAGGGCAGGTATAGTACAAAGGTACTATGTGCAGCAAGAAAGCACATCAGGCACAAATCTTTGCCAACTTAGAGAAGCACAGCTGCAGGTAGCTCACGACATGTAGTTCACGGTTGACAAAGACTTGTAACACCCTCGTGAACACCGACACCGACCTGTAGCTGCAGTGACAAGCACGGCTTTCTTGTGAAGGCCCTAGCATTAAAGTGGAATTCGTGGACACCCCACTATGCCTTGAACCCGAAAACCTGTAGCTCTAAGCCCCGACCCTCCAAGCCACCCTGGGGCCCAAGCCCCTGTCCGTGGTGCCGCAGAGAGTCCTGCCTGACTGACTGACTGACTGACTGACTGACAACAACAACACCGCACGAACAGCCACAGCCACGGCCACAGCAACAACAAAAGCAACTGCAACCGCATCATCAACTGCATCAGCAGCAAGCAGCAACTGCCGCAGTATCATCAGCAGCAACCCTCAACCCCCGGTTGAGCAGCTGGGACAAGGGGAGGTGCATTTTAGGGTTTAGGGTTTCGGCGACAGAAAAACTGCAGCCTAGCCCCCCTCCTACACAGAGCGCTTTCTGCGCGCGATGATTCAGTGAACTGGGGCATGGCTTGGGATCGACCTCGAGGGAGACGGACTTGCAAATCAGCAGCAAAGTCTGAAGCTGCACAGCCATCCTCTATAGTGAACCCCAGAAAGTTGGAACATCGATTTAGGATGATTCATGCTGGGATTCCCTACTCTACTTTAAGGGCATGAGGCTAATGATGTTCCAACTTTCTGGCTTCTACTATAAGGCATCCTCTACTTGGAGGTTCATGGGTAGTTATAAGTAGGGTTATAAGTCCTCTAATATGGGTGATAAGTATAGTTACCCTACTTATAACCCCACTTATAACTACCCATGAACCTCCAAGCAAGGCCAAAGAGTCGAAGCTTAACACCTTTTCGACTCTCTGGCCTTCATTGCCTTGTCAGCCAAAGCTGTGCGTTGAAAAAAGCACAAAGATCAAAACCTGGCTGTTTCTGGTGCAAGACAGCAAGGTATCCAGCGCAGCAAACCCTAAACCCTAAACCCTAGAGGAACCCTAAACTCCCTCCCACCCCCGCCCTCCCACCTCACCCCTCGTACCCTAAAACCACCACCAACAATACCCTAGGTTCCTGAGTAGCCGCTTTATGATAAGGGTACCCTTTTTCCTACTATTCGGTTTTGGCAAGGGGACCTTAAACTAAAAAGGGCAAACGGGTACTACTCAGGAACCTGGGCTTTGAAGTAACCAGGGAGAAAAAAGTATAGACTTTTATTCCATAATGGTTCCCTTTAAGTAACAGGTCCCCCAAAAAGTACTAAAGTATGACACTCCAAAGCCCAGGAACCTAGTAATTAAACTCTAAACCGCCCATAGATCCCTTATATAACCCTTTTAGGAGCCCTTTAAGGAGCCCTTTACTCAGGAACCCAGTACCCGATCGGACCCTGCTCCCGGCCTCAGGGAGTTGCACATCGCAGGAGGCGACCAGCGGACCGCCTTCTGCAGCTCTGGTGCCTGGGAGGACCTGCTGAGTTTTGGGTTTAGGGTTTAGGGGTTTAGGGTTTAGTTTTTGGTTTTAGGTTTTTTTTTGGTTTTAGGGTTTAGGGTTTAGGGTTTGGTTCTATACCAAAACATATACCTAGTTGCTGAGTTCATAAGCCCCAAAAAGTTTACACTTTCAGTTTTATAGTGGGTACTTTTATCCCAAAAAGGTGTAAAGTGTATCCACTCAGCTACTAAGTATCTAATAAGGGATCCTGTGAGTTTTTTGGGACTATCTCTAAACATATATGAGGGATCCTGTTTTAACTTAATTTAGGGATCCGGTTATATTTTAAGGAATATTCCTTGCTTAAGGGGTTTTGGAGTCTCGGGGCTTGTGGTCGGATGGAGAGTTAAACGCAAGCTCTCTAAAGCAATGTCCCCGTGTCCTGGATTGGGTGGTGGGTGGTGGGTGGTGATTCAGAGACCTCGAAAATGGCAACCTTTGGTTCAAGAGCTCACCGCTTCCTATTCTCCTCGAACCCTCAACTTTTGCCTGGCCTGTAGCCACAGTGGGCAGCAGTGTACGCTTCCAAATTTTGAATCCACACCTGGTCAGAGCTTCTAAGATTATGGAGCAGAGTTTCAGATGATTTAGGTTTGATGGCTCATGGTGTGCCATTACGACAAATTGGTTGCTGGATATTAAATGACAGCAAATTTGTGCTCAGATTATGGACCCAGGATAAGCTTCACGATGAAGTGCTAGGAGCACATCTCAACTCTCGAGATGGACAAATGATTTGCTTCAGGTCTACCCAGAGTGCCCAAAACTCCTTGATTCAGGAGTATACCGTAAATCATGATCAGGGGCCCTCTGCTTTAAGGTAAAATCCATTGTTATGGGGTAATGGGCTCTCAGCGAAATTCTCAATTCAATCGGGGCTTCTTCTCATGCTTCTAGGTAATAACGGGACCTTAATAATTGGAATACAGATTTGGGGTATGGTATACTGCCATTATATAGGGAGTGTAAGGGGATACTACTCGAAGTATTCAGGCCCCTATATTGTATCTAGCAATTAGCAATTCGCCAAACTCGGAATTGCTCCTGCAATTCAACACGCGCTCTCGCTACCTTCAGCCCATCTTGAGTTTCAACAATCAAGCCCCGACTCTCCTAATCCTGCTATGTGACTCCGAAGCAACAGGAGCTCACATCAACCACCAGCTCCTCAAAAAACCGTCTAACTGGATCCTTAAGCAGACTACCCAAAGTACGCACCGGACTCGTCCTGGAGTTGCAGATGCTCTATGCGAGGGAACAAGTCTGTCAGAGCAAAAACATTTTGTGTTAGATTTGTTGTGCGTTCAGGGTTCTTAGACCCGAAACCCTAGACCACACTACCCCAAACCCTAAATCCTGATCCCTAAACCCAAAAAGTATACAACTCGAAAGCATGACTGTAACAGCAAGATCTAAGGTCAAAGTGCTACTTACAGCACCGAACACCTCAGCTGCAACCTTCAACCTGAAGCCCCCAATCCCCCCCCAAGCTCTAAGCCCAAATGGCTTAGATGGTCATAAGGCCGTGAGCTTTATACGTTAAACCGTCTCAGACCGCTAAACCTAAAGCAACCCTAAACCTTAAAACCCTAAGCCTCCAACCCTAAAAACCCTAAACCTCCAATCCTATAAACCCCAAACCTCACCCGTTTAACTCCGCGGTCTCAGATTCTCACCCTGCGGCCCCCATATCATAGAACCCTCATAGTAACCCTTATAGACCTCCTTTTTAAAGGAACCCTTTAAGGGAACCCAGACCTTCCAAAATCCCTGAATTAAGGAATATGCCTTAAGTTATAAGAGAACCCCTACTAAGATTTAAGGTAGATTCCTTAATTCCCTTATAGATCCCTTTAAGGAACCCTTTATTTAAAGAACCCTACTAAGATTTAAGGTAGATTCCTGAATTAAGGGATATTGGAGTCTCTGGGAACCCTAAACCCTAAAGATCCCTTATAGATCCCTCAAAGGAACCCTAGGCCCCTAGGCACTCCTGAATGAAGGGATTTGGGAAGGTCTGGGAACCACGAGGTCTCAGATTCGCACCCTGCGGCCAGGCCAGGCGCTGCACAAACACACGGCTGCTAGGAAGAGTCCTTGGCCCGTGTGGGAGTTTCCGAAAATAGGGGACCCTAATATAGTACCCTAAATAGTAGGATCCTTATTATAAGGAACCCCCAAGTAAGGTACCCCCTATTTTCGGAAACTCCCGTGTAATGTTGGGGCCTGAATAATTAGAATAGGGTTCCTTTCATGGGATCTATAAGGGCTAATATCAGGACATAATATAGGGGCCTTAATAATTAGAATAGGGTTTGGGTTTTTCTAATTATAAGGAACCCTCAAAATAGTATTGGTATATATTCTTAGTTGCTGAGTTCATAAGCCCCCAAAAAGTTTACAGTTTCAGTTTTATAGTGGGTACTATTATCCCCCAAAAGTGTAAAGTGTATCCACTCAGCTACTTATTTATTGAGGCCTCCATAGTACCTACTTGTCGGGTATCATGGGGAACCAAAGGTTAACCTTTTTCATAATATAAGGATTATATAGGGACTATTCTAATATAAGGATTTTGTAGGGATTATACTACCCCAAAAGGTGCTACTCTACTACTAGGAGTAAGTTCTTTTGAGGGGCTCGGGGCTTTGGGATGCTTTGTTTTTTTGGTTTAGGTTCGCGGGTTTAGTCAGGTTACCTGGAGGATCATGAGACGGCTAAGTAAGGTTACAAGCACCTTCAGCAGGGTTTTAAGTATCTATCAGTATAGCCACCTCGTTATTGCTTTATTGCTGAGTCCCCTGATCCTGGGAGTTTCGGGTTTAGGGTTTAGTGGCTAGGAGATTCCGGGCTTTCAGACTCGAGGCCATGGAGGTTTTGAGGGTTCAGGTGTTCAGGGTTTTTAAAGTTTAAGGTGTTTATGTGCTTGCAGGGTAAGGGATTGTGGAGAATGGAGAATAGGGTTTTGGCAATCTTACACGTTCTGCTCGACCACTGCTTCCATGACTAGAAAGACATGCCAGCGCTCGGCAACAACAAGTTCATTATGTTAAATCAAACGTGCAAGTATGAGGAGTCATGACACACGACGATGGCGTCAATGTCGTTACCATGGGCATCCCCATCTGCATCTGCGCCACCAGCCCCATTCCCAGCCACATCCTCCTCTTTCAACATCATGCTCCTCCTCCTCCCCTTCTCTGCGTGCTCATCATGTTGGCCATGTGGGAAGTCATGACACAGGTAGCAGCTACGTGTGTTATCGTCGTGGTCACCATCCTTGTCGAGTCACATCGTCAACCCCATAAACTAATATAGAGGCCTTAATAATTAGAATAGGGTTTCGGGGCCCATTATATTATAATAAGGAACCCCCCCCAAAATAATATAGGTAAATATTAAGGCGCCGCAAAATACAGCTCATGGGAAAAAGAGAGTGTCCCTCAAGCCTCAGATCTTATGCTGGAATCCTATTCTCAGGGTTTCCGACTTGTTTTTATTACAAACCCTGAAGTTCGTAAATGCATGAGCCTGGGTTAAGCTTGAGATTTGAGGGTAGTTCTCAAAGTTAGAGTCCCTTTTAAGGGGTGCAGTGCTATGGCGGGGGCCCTAAAGAGGATTTGAGGGCAGATTCGAAAAAACAATGGAGAAGAGGAACGCAAGGGCATGCAAAGTCACATGGGTAGTTCTCTGGGTGCCCTACTAGTTTGGAGACCCTAAAGAGGGACCCTAATTTAGAGAACTACCCACATGACTAAGCATTCTGCGAGGCTCTCTTGCTGGTGGCTCAGACATTTGGTTGAGCAGCAGAATGGCTGCTTCTGGAGTTTTTGCCAACTCACTCCTTCGATAACAGGGTTTGGGTTTTTGGTGAAGTTTTAGGAGCTATGGACTAGAGTTTCAGGTTTGGGGGTTCATGGGCGCCAAACATGTGCGGTCCCTTTCTGCCAGCACGCTGCCGAGCGCTTCGCTGCATCCGGGTTCAAGCTATAAGCTCTATCACCGGGCTACTCTCCCTGAATGCCACCGAAGAGAAGGGGCAGTTGAAGGCGGCTGTGCTTTCCAGAGGGTTCTTTTCAAGGTTCCGCGTGCGATGGGATGAACCCGTCGAGTGTCATAGGAGTGATGTGCTGCTGTGCGTTTATCTTCACCACAATGGCTATTCTTGTTGCTGTTTCTAACGTTGCTACCATTTCTTAAATGGTTCTTATTGATGAACGCAACCTTGAAGGTGGGAGAGACATGCCAAGGCTTCCGCTTCGATAGTTTCTGAAGATGATACAGTTCCTGAATATCTGCTCCAGCGACTGCGCTTTTTAGGTCCAGAGTTTAGGGTTTACGATTCAGCATATATAGGTGGGACAACACGGATGAACAACAAGGTCCAAGTGCCCATTATCATCCTCACAAGGCGATTGAACTCAACCCCAAACCCTGTTCGCCAATGAGTCCTTGATGATCTTGAACTTGATCAGACCATTCTCGGATCTGTACTACAAACCCCATGCATAGGTATTCGGTGTACTATGCAAATTATGCCCTAAACCCTAAACCTTAAACCTGCATGCTTCAACTCCGTTTGCTCACGATCGCTTGTCAGCCAGGATGTAAGCCATGTCAGTCTGACCTGTGCAGATTAACCAAAACGCAGGGGTGGTAGGCTATGGAGTTTAGGGTCGGGGGTTCAGGGGTTTAGGGTAAGCTTCGCGTTTCGGGTGTAGAGGTATACAAATTAGTTATGAGGTGGGCGGCTTTTCCGCAACCAGGGTTCCTATGAAACTCACCCTAAACCCTAAAGCCCTGAAGCCTCAAACCCTAATGTAGGGGCCTTCATAATTAGAATAGGGTTTTGGGAGCCCCTTATTATACTTCTAGATGATTCTAAGAAGGCTCCTTTTAAAAGGGTTCTTAAGAAGGGTCTGTTTTGGTTACTATGAGGGGATTATTAGGGGTCTAGCACAGGGGCGCTAATAATTAGAATAAGGTTTCGGGTACCATAGAATATATCTATGATGAACCAAAAGGAATGATATTGGTAATGCTTCCGACCTCTTTATTAACCTTGTAAAAAAGGTAGGATTATGTAGACCCCACACAGCTGCAGGTTACCTACTCTGCTACCGGGACTTAGCTACCGGGACTTAGAACGAAACCCCCTATCTGGAGAACTTCTCAACTAGTGTAGGAGCCTTAAGAAATGGAACAGGGCTTTGGTGTATATCATACTGTAATGTTCATCATAAAAAACCTAAGAAACAGTATTAGTAGCTCTTCCGGCCCCTATATATTGGCTCCATGCACTTTACTGTCTCAAGCTCCAAGGCCTTAAATTCCAAACGCGTAAAGCGCGATGAAGGGTGGGTGAGCTTTAGGTCCTTTTCCCAATCCCCTTTCCCCAGGCTCTCGGCTGTTCAAGCCCGAGTCAGATGTGAAGTTTGCAAAAAGATCTCTTTTTCAGTCAGCCACAGCCAACAAGGTTTGTTCGCACATGCCGCTGTGTCGAAGGAGACCCACCCGACTGTGAACTGCAAAGCGTTTCGGGTTTTGGGGCTTCATACAATGGGCGAGGGAGCGGACTGACTGCGAAGTTCAGTAATATAGGGCCTTAATTATTGGAGTGGGGCTTTTTTTTTGGATATAGTTTAATATAATTTTATTAAGGCCCTTACATTACCCGTAAGTATTACCCCCCTCCGCCCCCTTCCAGGCTGGAAGGAACTGCAGTTTCCCCTTACTGGCCTGATGCACTGGCCTCCATGGCATCGCGGAGCATCCGCTCAACCTCCACGGTTTGGAGTTTAGGGTTCTTGATTTTGAGATGTTGCGATTGACAGTCATGGTCTTTTCAACGAATAAGCAAAAGTTGGATCATTCTTTCATTCTCGTGGTGGTATGAACGAATGGCATAGCAGTAACGGTAGCAGTAGCGGCAGCGCTACTAGTAGCAGTAGAAGCCCTTGAAGCAGTAGAAGCTGCGGGAGGCAGCAACAGCAGCAGAAGCAGAAGCAGAAGCAGGAGCAGGAGGAGCAGGAGTAGGCGTAGGAGTAGTAGCAGCGGTAGTAGTCGTAGTAGTAGCCGTAGTAGCCGTAGTAACCGTAGTCGTAGTAGTAGTAGTAGTAGTAGTACTACTACTACATCGGTTACCATAGGCATTGTTATCGTAGCAAACAAAGCAGGGGCCGAAGCAGCAGCTGATCCAGCCAAGCAGCGAGCGCAGCTTCCGAGTAGGGAAGCATGAAGGTGAGCTCCGGGTTAGTTTCGTTGTCCTGGAGGTGCAGGGCTTAAGCTGTAGAGAAGAATGCAGGATAATGGGGCTTAGTAACTAGGGAAATAAATAAGGCAGCGATATTTGCAAAACATTAAATCATGGGACGCTTTCAAGACTGATCTGGGTTTTTGGGGCCTCAACTACCAAGGCACAGGCCCTTTGAAGTTCCGGTGAGCCGGCCAGTGTATAAAACCTAAGACAAAAGCCTTTAGGGTTTAGGGTTTAGGGCACACCAGAACAAGCCTCGGCACTAAATCTAAATCGATTCCACCTTGGGATGTAAGGAGCTTAGCCTTACCGGCTTTTAGCCGTGGTGTGGAGCGAGCCTTAGGCGCTGAGTGCAGTCGGGCGGCTGCAATCAAGTGGAGTTGGGTTGTCGGGCACCAGCAACACATTCCTTCGCGAAGTGGCTCCAAGGCTCAGATTGGAAAGTGCTGCAGCTCACCGCTTTTTGCATGGTGCCGTGATGCGTTGACATCCGTCCCCATCGACAGCGTACAGGAGCAACGAAGCACGTGCAGATTTTCCCAAAGATTTTGCTGCGATGAGAAGCATTGTTGCTGTCTGAGCTCTTCTGTTTCAGGTCTTCGGCCTTTGCCGGAGAACTGTTTCTGCTTGAGATGTTCACGCGTGTAGATTAGTCTACAAACCCGAGCTCAGTAATGTCGAGGCGTCAAAGACACAGGAATAGGGCTTTGGGGGTGGATCATAGTATAATTACAAAAACTACGAACCCAATTTTCGGGTTTAAGCTATTAGGGTAGAGCGTAAAAATGAAGGGTGTCAGGGTACAAGGATTTAGGGCCCAGGAAGAGTTTATTTAGAGTTGTACGGGTTTCGATTGCAAACTGCAGTGCCCAGGAGCTCGCGATGTCGAAGTCGCAGAGTGACCAACCTCTGCCATGAAAAGATTACAGGGTGGACTCGGTTCAGGGTTTCTAAGGTGCACGAGACGAGAGTTTAGGAAATCTACGGCAGCTGCAGTACCAAACATGCAGTGGTGAGAATGCTTAAGAGTAGCCCGTAACCTATCCTCCAAGGCAGCTTTGCCGTTCTGCATCAGGACGAACCGCCCAAGTTATAAGTCGGGTTATAAGCCCCCAATTATGGGTTATGACTATAGTTACCCTATTTATAATTACCCTATTTATAACTACCCATGAACCTCCAAGTAGAGTTTGGAGTGTAGAGGATACATCCGTCATACAGCCAAACACGGAATCCGAAGCTGAAGCTGGCAACCTCTGGACCTGGCCCCCCCCAAAACCCTACACCCTAAACCCGAAACCCTAAACCCCTAAACCCCCTATTGTAGATTCCTTAAAGGAACCCTTATGGTAACCTTTAAACCCGAATCTTTCTGAACCCCAGGCCTGTCTGCCGCACCGTCAGATCCTGGATCTGACTGACCTGAACTAGTTCATGGTTGGGATAGGACGAAAAATTTATATTTTTCTTCCTTATTGGGTTTAAGTACCCATAAAAATGTAAAATGTTACCCAACTATGACAAAGTGAAGGTTGTTCACTAGGTTCCTGAGTAGTTCCATCTTAAGGGGTTCCTGAGTGACCCCATTATGATAAGGGAACCCTTTTTCCTACTATTCGGTTTGCAATCAGGGGACCCTACTTGGAGGGTCGGGGGACTTAGTGACTGGTTATTTTAGGGACTTATAAGTACCATAACCCCGATTAGGGTCGCTTTTCGGGTACTTATAAGTCTACTTACTACCTACTTACTAAGTCCCCCGACCCTCCAAGTAAACTAAAAAGGAACCTAGGGGTTTAGTGTCAATCCCAGGATGCAAATGCGTCGCCGCTCCGCTACCAGGCACATGAGTAGTTTCTGTGGGGAAAAAGACGTCTCCTTTTAGCTGTAGCTCCCGGGGGAGGGGTGTGGTTCTAANGAGTAGTTTCTGTGGGGAAAAAGACGTCTCCTTTTAGCTGTAGCTCCCGGGGGAGGGGTGTGGTTCTAAGTTGTTGGAGGGGTTTAGGTCTTTCGGTGAGTTGACTCTGTGTGCTGTTGTTCCCAAGTCTGTTCTAGTTTGACATTGGTAGCGGAGCCTCGGTCGTAGTCCGGGGCTCGTAGGCAGTTTTGTTTTCTTCCTTTGTCTTAGGGTGTTTTGGGGTTTTGTTCCGGAGCCATGACGGCTACGACGGAGATGTCCGAGGCGCAGGGCACCGACAGCAACCCCTGGGCGGGGTGGCAAGGAGTGGAGCATCCGGGAGATCAGCCAACCGCAGCCGATGGTCATGCTCCTGACCGACGAGATCCCGCTGATCATCCCGAAGACGAGCCCNGACAGGACACTCATGGCTGGCGTTGGGACAGCTGGAGTGATTCAGCCTGGCAGTGGGGAACCTGGCAGGGGAGCCAGGATTGGTCGCACCGTGCCGACCCATGGAGTGCCAGAGATCAGAGAGTTCCCACCGGAAACTGGGATACGCAAGGGGCTCAGCATGATGCCGGGTCTCAAGGGAGCCGTGACGGAGACCACAGCTCCAACGATGGCGGCAGCGGACACGCAGGCCCGCCGACTTCTTCTTCTACTCGATCAGGAACAAGTTCCGGAAGACCTGGCGGGGATGATTCGAGGACTACGCCTACTACCCGACCCGGGACTACCGCTACGCCATCTGGACAAGGAGATGAAAGTGGGGGACCGTGCCTAACAGCATGGAACGAAGATGGAAATCAGGTCAAAGGAGGCCTCAGCGAGCGCATGGCGGTCCCCACCTTCAGTGCTGAGGGCTCAGGAGATGCTCTTGGCCTTAGTGCCCGAAGCTATCTTCGGCAACTCGACGCTTGGTGCAAGGTGACCAGAGCCCCAGCTAGTCAACGAGCCCTCCTTGGGAGGCCGCGCGTGGGTCGAAGCAGAAGAGCTCAACGTTGATGACCTCGGGACCGACGCTGGGGTCAGCATCCTCAGAACCTGGATACAGGAGCGATATCAAGAAGTAGAAGTCTCAAAAATCGCCGAAGCCTTGACGCAGTTCTTCCGAAAGTTGCGGAGGCAGCCCTCGCAGACGGTGAGGGAGTTCAACTCGGCATTCGACAGAGCCTATGCTCGGCTGATCGAAATAGACTGCAAGTTGCCTGAGGTGGCTAAGGCATGGGTGTACCTCAGTGCCCTCAACCTCACCAACTCAGAAGAACTCAGCTTGCTGGCCAGCGTCAACAATGTCATGCAACACAGTTTCGAAGTCTTCCGCCGCTGGAACGTACTCTTTTCTCTACAGACTCCTTGGCGGAAGTGGCATCATACCCCAGGCGGGAGTGGAGATCGCCGGAGCGGACCTCGCAGCACCTACATGACCGAGATTGCTGAGGAAGGTGACGAGGAGTACCCCGACGGCGAGACGGTTTTGCCCGAGGAAGAGGCTGCGGAGCTCCACGAGGCGTTCATGGCGCAGGAAGCGGCCAAGAACCGATACAAGGAGATGCGCTCAAGGGGCTACGGGTACAACCAGGACAACAAGGACGACGCCAAGGCAGCGGCAGAGCGACTACAGCAAGCGAAGGCCAGATCCTACTGCGCAGGGTGCAAAAGACGAGGGCATTGGCATCGAGATCCAGAGTGCCCGCTGAACGCGGGGAAGACACCTCCCCAGCAGACCGGGTCAAATGAAAGTGGCGGGACGAGAAAAGGAGATGGACCAAAGGACGCCTATGTGGTGAATGGAGCACTGAGGGCCTCTTCGCTATCACCGACTCGGCCTGCAACAGGACTGTCGCTGGCGAGGGATGGCTTCAACAGTACCTAGAGGTGTCACGGCGGCATGGGCTGAAGGAGCAACTGCTTCCCTGCTCCGAAGACTTTCGCTTCGGAGTCAGTCGACTCTTCCACGCGAACTACACGGCCACCATCTACATCGAGATCAAGGGCAAGGGATTCTGGACCCGAGCGGCCATCGTTTCCGGAGAAGTTCCCCTTCTCCTAAGCAGATCTCTTCTTGCTTCCCTGGGNGGCAAGGGATTCTGGACCCGAGCGGCCATCGTTTCCGGAGAAGTTCCCCTTCTCCTAAGCAGATCTCTTCTTGCTTCCCTGGGAATGGTCTTCGATCTTGAGCGCCACACGGCATGCTTCCGCAACCTCGGCGCAGAGGAGACCAAGCTCCACTACACATCCTCGGGGCATCCAGCTATTGCCGTGAATCCCAAACCGGCGGCGAGTTTGGAGTTTCCGAGCCTCCACCAGTGGGGCACCCGGGAGATTATCGTGATCCAGCCGACCTGCCAGCAATACACGGTGTTTATGACGAGCGCAGGGAGTGAGCCTCAAGTCCCTAGGGTTAATCAAGGCCCTCGCCGAGATCGTGAAGTCAATCGTCCTATCCTATTCCCGAAGAAGCTTAGTGATGTAGTCACTAACCTCCTCACCGCTGATGTCCTGAACGTACACTCTTTCTCGTCATGGTGGAAACAGACCNACTAACCTCCTCACCGCTGATGTCCTGAACGTACACTCTTTCTCGTCATGGTGGAAACAGACCAAACAGAGTAACGACTTCTGGATCGAGACCCCACAGGCCTTCTACAGGATCCACATCACACCTCGGAGAACTTTCTTCTACCCTGATAAGTGGAGGACCCCTTACGCTGACCAGAGAGGTCGTCTCCTCGTTTCCCTTGGAAATGTTAGAAGTACGCGGGCAGTGGCATGCATGAATTTCTACGGGCTGGAAGCTGTTCATGACATGTGGGAACATGGAGCACATCAGTCGCACGATGTCCTTTGGATCGGAAGGAGTGTTTTCGCCCGACGACCTCCCTACCTTCCGCGCGCTCTCGATGGCAACCCGCCCAAAGAGCCTATGGGACATGAGCAAAGCAGAGCTTATCGCCCAGGCGACCGAGCTCCCCTAGCAGATGGTGAGGAGCACCTGTTGGCCTCTCAATGCAAGCGTTCTTCAGGAGCAACGACAGGCCACGAAGACTGCAAGTCCAGTGAAGGGGCTATCGTCGATGACCCTGGGCGAGCTGCAGAACAAGTGCACGGAACTGGGGCTCCACACACCGGAGAAGGCGACCAAAGGCCTGCTGATGCGGATGATCCGAGATCAGACGGCGCCACCGGACCAGGAGATCGTGACCTTCGGACGCTACAAGAACCACAAGATGTGCGAAGTGCCTCAGGGATATCTCGAGTGGAGCATTCGGGAGACCGAGAGCAACCCGAACGCCTCCAACGAGCTGAGACACATGGCGGCCTACGCGAAGGCGAAGTTCGAGAAGGAGACCGTGCACAAGGAGATGGTGGCGGATCCGGAGGTGAACGCCGTGATTCCCTACCACGAGGAGGAGACGAGGAGCTCAAGATCATCGCGGACTACGTGGTCAATGGTGCAAGGAACGAGCTCAAAGGGCTACGCGAATCAGGAGCCCATCCGTCCTGGACCAAAGGGGGCCGCCAAGGCCTCTCCGAAGAGCTTGGTGAGGAAGAACCCAGAGGACGAACAGAGACCTCAACCGATGCAGACCGAACTTCCTCCCGAAGCGAGGCAGGAGATCAACGAGTTGATGACAAGGTTGGCGGTGCTCAGGGACAGGTACAACCTGAGCGAAGAGGGACAGTGAACTCAGAGACGAGCTCTACCTCTACGGGGCCAGGAAAGGACAGCGAGGGAGACGGTGACCACATGGAGCCGGAGGAGTTCCACGACTGCTTCGAGGAGCACAGTGAAGAACGATGGCGGTGTGATGTACGTAACCTCGAGAACAAAGCTAAGCAAGCCAAGCGCGACAAGGACTTCAGCTTTGAGACTGCCGCCCAGGTGATCAAAGAGCTCGCCCGACATGGTAGCAACGACCGTCATCGACAGTGCGTACCAAAGGCTGGACATGTCGTTGCATTGGGAGCCTACTCCTATGGGGCCTTCCACGGCGTAAACAACAAGACGCTAAAGTTCCCTCGATGCTCGCTCTACCTCAATGCCTGGGCCAAGGACAAAGGGTTCAAAGGTTCATGGACTTCCATCTCCGTTGCTGTCAATGTTGGCCACGCCCTTCACAGAGATAGGAACAATCTTCCTGGGAGCGCCAACCAGTCCATCTCTTTTGGAGACTTCACTGGAGGAAGGCTATGGCTCGAACAAGTCAACGAACTCACGCACGACCAGAACCCCGAGAACTTCCAGAAGATCCTCACCAAGAATCAGGAGGTCATCCCGGGGTACTACCAGTCTACTAAGGAGACGGTGTGTGCGTTCGATCCCAAGAGAAGACATCTCGTCGAGACCTGGAACGGCGAAAGGATTTCTCTTTCGACCTACACCGTACGCGGAGAGGCCTACCTCAATGACTACGAGCACGATTTCCTCAGAAGTGTTGGTTTTCCGCGAAATGGAGATCCTGGTCAGGCTCTACGTCGCCCCAATCAACCGAGCGACAACCAAGAGGGACGACCGAAGAAGAGCGTCCGCAAACAACTTTGGAAGCGCGCAGCTCAAGCCAGCGCCCTTATCGCCACTTCCCTCGCTGCCAACGTCAGCTACGGGATAGAGTATGCGCCGGAGATCAATCTCGATGCNAACTTTGGAAGCGCGCAGCTCAAGCCAGCGCCCTTATCGCCACTTCCCTCGCTGCCAACGTCAGCTACGGGATAGAGTATGCGCCGGAGATCAATCTCGATGCCGTCGGACTCCTGGAAAGCGGGGACTACACACAGTCCGTCCTGGCGGCCCAGCTCCATATTAACCTCGCCGAGCCGATCGAATCAACAGAACTCTTTGCAAGCGGGGGACTCGAAGACGCCATTGAAAGGGTGCATGATGTTGCTCCTCAGGTATTGTGGTATCACTTGGACCACAACAAGAGTGACCTCAGCTACCTCAAGGAGATTGGGATGGCACAAGTCGAGGATGGTCGCAAACTCGTGATCGAGACAGACTACGGGCCATCTGATGAGAAACATCGGCACATTGTGAACCTCTACGGCCACTACAAGACCAAAACTTTTCCGTCTAAAGGGAGGTACGAGATACATGTACAAGGAGGAGACCTACATCAACCACCCCGAGAAGCATGGGCCGTAGATGGAAGACCACATTCTGTACTACCCGAAGGGGAAAAGGGGGCATCAGCTATCACCTTTGCAGACGGGGTCTCACCGCCCATCAAGGCAGCCCTCACTCGACTACATCAGAAGCTTGGCCATCCCTCAGTATCAGACCTCACAAGACATCTTCGCTTTGCAGGAGCCGACGACAAGGTACTTGAGGCCGCAAAAGGAATGAGATGCCAAACATGTGAGAGAACCAAAAGAGTCGCAGTGCCGAGGCCAGCTACACTACCTTCGTTTCTCGACTTCAATGCCCTCGTGAGCGTTGACGTTTTTCACGTCTTCGATGTGAGGCGCAAAAGGCATGAACTTCTGTCTATCATAGACCATGCGACCACCTACCACCTCGTTGCAGTCCTGGAGGGACATTCTACGGAGGCATTCGAGAAGGGGTTCGTCGATCTATGGGGCAGAGGCTTTGGAGCGCCTCGTGTCATCTCTGCCGATTTGGAATCTGGGCTCCAAAAGGGACTTGCCAGGTACACCGATTTCACTGGCACGAAGCTCCGGAGCAAGGCAGGACAAGCGCACTGGCAACAGGGGATGAAGAAATACTCAACAGAGTCATCGATGAGCACTCAGTGCATGGAGACGAGATCCACTTGGCAGTCGCGGCAGTGAACTCAGCTAAGAACGAGCTGCGAAGAAAGCATGGCTTCTCACCGGCTCAGGCTGTATTCGGCAAAGACCCATCATGCCCCGAAGAGCTTTTGAGTGGACGCGATGAAGGACAGTACATCGAGATGATCACCGAGGATAGACAGCGTCAAAAGGAGATTGCCATCCGCGGTGCAGCCAAGGCAGCCTTCTTCCGGACCCAGGTCGACTCAAAGTTTCGACGGTCACTCCTCCAAAGAGCACGCGTGAAACACGGAGCATACACCCCAGGACAGATGGTCTGTTTCTTCAGGATCGAGAAGGTTGCTACGAAGCGGGGACGTTGGAGAGGGCCCGGAGTTATTCTTGGAGGAGAAAACGGCAATTGGTGGATTAGCCATGGAGGAAGATGCCACCTTACGGCCGAAGAACACATGCGGCCCGCCACGGCCGAAGAAGTTGGCGACCTCATGAACTCCAGGATCGCCAGAGCCGACCTCGAAAAGCTCCTAGCCGGGGAATGTGACGACCCAGAGAACTACAACCCAGGAGACGAAGCCGCAGACGATAGAACCGGAAAAGGAATGAGCCTCGAGGACATCGACATGGAGCTCGACCAACCACTAGAACTACCAGGCGAAGATCCAGTTCCTCCCGAGCAAGAACCTCTTCAAGGAGAAGGAGACCCTGATTCGTACGGCCCAGTGCGACAACGGATACGACAAAAAGGTCCACATCCTCACTCGGTTAACATCCTCAAGAAGTGTCTCACTCAAAGGTCGCGAGAGAAGCAGTACGAAAAGGAGATACCCTGGAGCATGATCCCTCCAGAACAACACGAAGCATTCAAAAAAGCTGAGATCAAACAGCTCAAGGAACACTACGACCTCAACGCCTTTACGCCGCTCACCAAGAAGGAAAGCGACGCCGTCTACCAGAACACGCCGAGTGACCGAATCTTGACCTCCAGATGGGCCTACAAGGACAAGAACTGGAGCAAACGCAGGCAAGATGAGACAGTTGGATGGAAGCCAAAGGCTAGAATAGTCGTCGGCGGCCACTTGGACCCAGACAAGTACNACCTCCAGATGGGCCTACAAGGACAAGAACTGGAGCAAACGCAGGCAAGATGAGACAGTTGGATGGAAGCCAAAGGCTAGAATAGTCGTCGGCGGCCACTTGGACCCAGACAAGTACGACGTAAAGACCGACGCGCCGACCATCAGCCGACTTGGACTGCTCACAATTCTGCAGTTGGTGGCATCCCATCGAAAGGACGACAAACCTTGGACAGCCTCCGCAGGAGACGTGTCCGCCGCATTCCTCAATGGACCGCCAATCAAAAGGCTCCTGTACATGAAGCAGCCGAAGACCGGATGCGCAGGAATGGAAGAAGGCGCACTTCTTCGCATCGACAAGAACATATTTGGACTTGTTGATTCACCACGAGAATCGTGGTCACAGTTTCGCGACAAAGTCCTTGAGAAGGAGATCACCCACGAGGGGGCCGTCTACAAGTTCAAACAGTCACCATTGGACTCTTGCCTTTTCTTCCTCTACCTGAAGGACGATCCCGAACAGACTCCCAAAGGGTATCTTGGAGTACACGTTGACGATGTGCTAGTTGCTGGAGAAGGAGATTTAGCTGAATCAGTCCGAAAAGGGCTGAGCGAAGCTTTTCCGATCTCCGACTGGGAGATCAACAACTTCGAGTTCCTCGGTTCCAGGATTTCCAGGATTCGAGTCGACTCAACCGGAGTCCACATTGATCAGGAGCACGACACCAGCACTCGCCTCTTCGAGATCCCGGTCGACAAGGACCAGGACGACATGGAACCGGCTACTGAAGAGCAACGCATAGACAACCAAAGCCTGGTCGGGGCCCTGTCATGGTTGGGATCACAAACGAGGCCGGACCTGGTGTGTGGGGTCTCGATGGCTCAACAACTACAAAAGAGGCCGACCGCTGGCGACATACGCTTCACCAACATGCTAGCCCGGCGCGCCGAAGCACACAAAGAAAAAGGGATATGGCTGAAGCCCGTTGACCTCAACAACTACGAGATCTTCACCTACCACGACTCAGCCTGGGCAAATGCCCACCTTGATCTANACACAAAGAAAAAGGGATATGGCTGAAGCCCGTTGACCTCAACAACTACGAGATCTTCACCTACCACGACTCAGCCTGGGCAAATGCCCACCTTGATCTAGCCGGGGAGTCAGACTTCAGCCTCACCAAAGCCGAGCACGAACAAGGAGAGATGACTGGAACGCCCTACGACTACAAGGAACGGAAGGCCAAGAAGGCGAACTCCAAAGTGGCGAGCCAGTACGGAATCCTGATCCTCATTGCGGAATGCAACTGCTTTACAGAGGGTGGAGGAGAGTGCAGCCTTCTAGAGTGGCGCTCAGCTGCCGGAAAGAGGGTATGCCGATCTACCTTCGGAGCGGAGACTATGGCGTGCTGCGAGGGTCTGGAGGCAGGACAGTTCGTCAGATCTTTTGTGGCTACCACCCTGTCTGGAAAGCTGTGTCGAATCGAGGAACTGTTCGGACGACGACTACACTGTTTTTCAGATTGCAGGTCTCTCTACGACCACGTTCATCGCCAAGGATTACCTCGGATCCCTAGCGATAAGAGACTGGCCATCGATCTAGCAGCTGTTCGTCAAATGTTGGATCAAGAACAACAAGGGGGTCGTCAACTACTTCACTGGGTACCCACTCATGTTCAACTCGCCGACATCCTTACCAAACCAATGGTCGCTGANATGTTGGATCAAGAACAACAAGGGGGTCGTCAACTACTTCACTGGGTACCCACTCATGTTCAACTCGCCGACATCCTTACCAAACCAATGGTCGCTGACGTTTGGTGGAAACTGATGTCCCAGAGACTTTACGTCCCCTTAAAAGAGGAGGTAAAGTAGAACCAGTGTCAATCCCAGGATGCAAATGCGTCGCCGCTCCGCTACCANGAGTAGTTTCTGTGGGGAAAAAGACGTCTCCTTTTAGCTGTAGCTCCCGGGGGAGGGGTGTGGTTCTAAGTTGTTGGAGGGGTTTAGGTCTTTCGGTGAGTTGACTCTGTGTGCTGTTGCTCCCAAGTCTGTTCTAGTTTGACATTTAGGGGTTTAGGGCTTTAAGGGTTCAGGGGTGTAGGGGTTTGGGGTTAAGGGTTAGACAAGACTATAACGGACTCCATAAAGGGCTCTACAGGGGACTGTACATTCAAACCAACTCTTTCCGAAACTTAGGTCCCCAGGCGGCAGGTTTATGAAAACGGTTTATGTCCAACAAAGTTGAAGGATGAGCTGATGCTCTGTGCGTTGGCATGCGCCTGCGGGCTCAGCCGTACTTGGTCACATGCTGTATGCATGCACCGGTTCTGGACGTGAACTTCATGAACACCAAGCCTGTTCCGAACCTGCGTTCAACCGTTCATGCCCAGTAACACAGCCTCCTTACTTGGAGGGTCGGGGGACTTAGTAACTGGTTATTTTAGGGACTTATAAGTACCATAACCCCAATTAGGGTCCCTTTTAGGGTACTTATAAGTCTACTTACTGCTACTTACTAAGTCCCCCGACCCTCCAAGTACAGGCTGAGCATTCCAACTGTGGAGAGCCTCAAAGGCCAGGAACGCCTTCTCTGGGCAGGAGAAAGCTACCCAACGCTGTTGATCCTAATATAGCACCCTAAATAGTAGGATCCTTATAATAAGGTACCCCCAATTTCGGAAACTCCCATGTGATCCTCGTCCATAAAGTAGGACACGCTTGCGGATTCATCCGCGAAGGTTTCACCCATTCCAGCAGACGCTGTAATGAAAGTATTGTCTCATGTGCCAGAGAGGGCGCCCTTTGGCCAGGGAATCCAGTGCCAGCAACTGATTTAGGCATCCCAATGCACCTTGAAGAGCTCTGCCGATGCATCACACTGATCCTCATCCCAACCCCAGGTGCAATTAATAGGGTACGGTTTCAGCAGCACATTCACACAATCCTACCAAACTCACGAACGGCAAAACTTGATAGTTAAGGCAAGTCCGCACCCTGTGTGCTACTTGGCATGGGCTTTTCCTCCATTTTGCGGTGGTTCTCTTCTCTGTCTCTGTCTGAGGCTTCTTGTAGTTTGGTTCATGTTTAATGTAGGAACCTGATTAAGAAACCTTGGGCCTTTATTAGGGGTCCTTACATGAATCCTACTATTTTGGGGTTATAGGCCCAGGGTTTCTTAATCAGGTTCCTACATTATGCCCTGAACTCCTCGAAAGCCTAAGCCCTTGACCCTGCATCCCCCCAAAAAAATATGTCTGGCCCTTTATTTAGTCAGAGCCTTCAAACGAAAATCCTCAGACTCAGACCGAACGCGCTTTTGCAACCTAAATTCCAACCCCTCGAGGGTGCTTTGAAGGGTTCCTCTCAGGGTTCCTTTCAAGATCTCAAGTAACAGAGTTGTAGGAGTGTAGGGTTTAGCCTTAGTTGCTGAGTTCAGAAGCCCCAAAAAGTTTGCACTTTCAGTTTTAGAGTGGGTACTATTATCCCAAAAAGTCTAAAGTGTACCCACTCAGCTACTAGGTGTAGGAGTGTAGGGTTTAGTGGAGAAGGTTTAGTTGTTTTTGCCTAGAGCCCCCCAAGCCCTGAACCCTAAACCCCAAATCCGAATCCTTAAGATCCCTAAGCCAGGCCATATGAACCCTATGTACATCCTACAAACCCTATAATATAGGGGCCTTAATAATTAGAATAGGGTTTTGGGGCCCAATATACTTTAGTTATAGTAAGGAGCCCCCAAAATAGTACGCCCTATAAGCCAAACCCGAATTCCTACAACCTCAACGAGAAAGCCCCCCTTGTTGCGAAGAGCCGCGAGGACACTCTCAGTGATCCTCTCACGCGAGATGCAAGACTCCACGGACGGGAACCTAAGAGTTTATGGCTTTAGGGCTTAGGGTTTAGGGGTCTTGGGTTTTAGAGTTTAGGGTTTAGGGCTTTAGGGTTTAGGGGTTTGGGGCTCTCAGGGTCGAGACCTTACAAGGTTAGGGTCTAGGTTTTTTAGGAGGGAAACTCCGAGTTTAGAGTTCAGGGGTTTGCAGGGGTTGGACTTTTCGGGTGTTCAGGGCTTCGGATTTCGGCTTAGGCTTTGGGGTCTGGGGTTTAGGGTTTGGGGTTCAGGCTATGTCTCGGAGTTTGATCTGATGTGGGGTTGAGGGTTTAAGCTTTTCGGGTTTAGCTTTGGGTTTAGGTTTCGTGCTTTTCGGTTTAGGGTTCAGGGTTCAGGGTTTAGGGTTCAGGGTTTGGAATCTGGTGAATATGGACGTGAACTGCGCCTAGGCGCCGAGGCAGGATTCAGAGGTGGGGGGTAGACATGCCCAAGGCCATGAACCTGTAAAGCCCCTCACTGAGAAGCCCTAAACATAAAACCCTCAACCCTGGTTGAAGGATCGTGGAACTTGGTAACTAGGGTTAGAAATCAGGTAACTACAGTTATCAATACTTATACTCCCAAATCCAGGTCCATACAATAGCCTTACTTAAGTTCCATGACTCGCCAAGCAAAGCCCGCAACCTAGAGTCGCCATGCCAAAGAAAGCAGGCTGTTTGCCACTCCCAAGCACCCGTATTTTGGTAGCCTCAAAACTGAGCTCGTTAATCACATGGTCTTGCGCAGGCCCGTCATGCTGAAAGCATATTTGGATTGTGCTTTGGATTGTGCAGAGGTGTAGGGTGTGTGTGTATATATATATATATATATGGGTGTATACTATGGGCGGCACGACCAGTTCCTTATGCAGATAACATATACAGTGTTATACGCATGATATGAACATGTAAGCCCAGTTGTAAACAATAAGACACATCATTGCAGCTATAAGCAAGCAGGCAGCTGCATGAAGAAATAGGACACATTAGTACGGCTATCCTCTGTCTCTCAAACTACAGGGTTAAAGCCCGAAACTCGCCAGAACCTTAAAGCCACTAAAACCCCCTAAACACTCGCAACCTTTAAGACCCTTAAAATCCTAAAACCCTTTAGCCTGAAATGAAAACCCTGAAGCCGTAAAGGTTTAGGGATCCTGAAGACCACCGGAGCGAAAGTGCTGAGTGAAGAGCTTCAGGCTCGGCCGTGTCTTGAACTTGATCACGGTTGGCAGCACGATTACCTGAGGATTTAGGGTTTTGGGGGTTTAGGGCATTTTTGGAGTTGGGGGTTTAAGTTTAGAGAGGTTGCATGGCGATTACCTGAACTTAAGGCTGTAAAGGTTTAAGGGCGATTTCCGAGCGAGCCCAATACCCCGTAATGGAATATGCCTTGAACGTAGCTTCGGGGGCCAATAAAACACTACAAAAGCAAATAAACACCGACACTCCCTCGAACCCGTCAATCTCAGAAGTAGCAGCCCCCTAAAGCCCTATACAGCTCCATGCAGGCCCTGAATCGCTACAGGACTCTATAGCGCCAAAAGACCTTATTTCACTCAACCCTTAAAGCCCTAAAGGCCCTAAATCTTCGCGTAACACTATTTCATCGATGGGATAGTATTAACTCTGTAAATTGCTACTCCTCATTGAATTTAAGTACCCATAAAAATGCAAAAATGTTAGCCAACTATGACAAAGAACCCTAAACACCACAACAAATGCCCAACCCCCCCCCCAGAAAAAAAAAAAAGAAAACCTAAAAAAAACCCCAAGCCTCAAACCCTAAACCCCAAAGATCTTGGTCTTGGCGTAAAGAAAAGGGGCTGGGACATCTCGGTTCCGGCAGAGGCAGCAGCAACCCCAAGGCTCCCAGGGGTAGAACTTCCCGATGATTCGGTTCCTTGGGGGTTGATGGGGTTATGGTTTTCCTTGGGGGTAGTATGGGTTTAGGGTTTGGGTTATGGGTGCAGGGGTTTAGGGGTTTAGGGTTTAGGGTTTTTAGGGTTTAGGGGTTTAACTAATGATGATGATTCGGTTCCTTGGGGGTTTTGATGGGGTCTTATGGGTGTAGTAGGGTTTACGGGCTTTTAGGGTTTAGGGTCTTAGGGTTTAAGGGTTTAGGGGGTTTAGGGTTTACGGTTTAGGGGTTTAGGGTCTTAGGGTTTAGGGTCATTAACCTTGTTATACTAGTTAGCATTACTATGAACTAATGAGTGTTCGCGATGATTCATCCCCTTCGGGCTCTGATTTTCGGAAATCTTAGCATTTTTCTTTCTGGTACTATAAATCAGTTAATCTTTAGACGTATAAATGAACAAATAAACACAAGAATACATAGTTAGTTAGATAAAACAAGTGCATAGATTCTATATATACCAATAAGATTAAACAAGCAACATGTATGTATGTCGGTATTTATCTTGTCTGCAGTGGCTTCCATAAGGGTCTTAAGGTTCAGGTTGTAGGGCTGCAGCCTTTCAGGTTCAGGGTTTGAGGATGAACTTTGACCTAGTTCCCAAACCCTAAACACCCAAACCCTAAACCCTACAAGCCCGAACTTTGACACTTCTATTGTTCTCCGGGAGACGTCCCATTCACTGTTCAGGGTATGTAACCCCTCAGTGGCTAAAGGTTACCTACAAAGCTAAACTGGCAGGTAAACCTCGGTCCAGAATGCAACCCTAAAACCATGAAACCCCCCAACAAAGATTTAATGACCAGAACAGGGTTACGGGGTATAGTCTAGCATACTTACAATCGGGTTTAAAAGGGGACACTCTAACTAACTACTCTCGCTCCTTTCTTAAAGCCCCGTAGGCCCATTCCTGATCTCCGAAACGCTTAACGTCCTAATCGTAAAGCATCAAGTGCTTGAAACGCAGAAGCCACCGTCAGAAAGGATCAAGCACTGTAAAACCCTTCGTGGAACCCTATAAGGAACCCTAATAGAACATTCGGGTTTACGGAAATCCCTCTCAGCCCGAAACCCTAAACTCTGAAACCCTCAACCTGAAACCCTAAAGCCATAAGAACCCTAAACCCCCCTCCAAAGGAGGCAAGCCGCTTCTCTTGCATTACCTTTGCATTCTTGAGTTCGTGGAGACTCCTGTCGCCGCCAAACAGAGCTTGTTCTTAGTTGTCCTGGTTTTGGCTACCCTAGACCCTAAACTGTATGTGTGTTGCAGTACAGCGATATAGAGTATGAGGACTCTAAGGGATATATTTCCATGGAAACTATACGGGGAGATTGAGTATTGGTCATTCAGTTCGTTTCTTTTGGGTTGGGTCTTTGCTGCTTGCGGTTTGGGTTTTAATACTGCCGCCGGGCTAGAATTAGGCAAACGTTGGGGGCCTGGGATGCTTTGCGTTAGTGCATGTCGCTGCCGTGGTCGCTACGCCGTCACAAGCGCTGCGACTGCCAACGAGGTGATGATGGTGATGGCGGTTGCAGCCGCTGCTGCTTCTGCTACTGCCTCACACCACCAAGGATATGCTGATGGACAGGTGCACATTGTTGTGTTGTTGGCACATTTGCGGGCAGTGTACGGAACAGTGTGCCCTGTCAACCTTAACTTGCTTATTCATTTGGAGGCTCGTGGGACTTGCAGCGGGGTTCTTAGTTAAAGCAGCCGCAGCTTCAAGCACATGCAGACCAAGTTGAAGTATGCCCGGGCTTTGCGGTAGGGCGGGTGAAGTATGAACTTTCATTTCAAATGGCTCCCTTAAGGAGCAGGTCCCCCAAAAAAGCAGGTGCTATTCACAGCCCTTCCCACTTCCCACTGCCATCCCTGATGCTTGGGTTTAGGGTTTAGGGTTTGGCCTTATAATGGAACCTGACTAAGAAACCCTGGGCCTATAACCCCAAAATACTAGGATTCATGCAAGGAACCCTAATAAAGGCCCAAGTTTCTTAATCAGGTTCCTACATTATTGTAGTACCCTTATAGATCCCTTAGAGTAACCTAGGGGGGAAGGACTTAACGAAGTAGATTACCCCCCTCCCCCTACCTCCCTCCCCCAACCC
>BGNK01001899.1:10555-66440 GCA_003297005.1 Symbiodinium sp. clade A Y106 | reverse complement strand
CTCCCCCCCGCCCCAAGGGTCCCTATTTGTAGGGCTTGACCTTATAGCCCAAAGGCCTGGTAGACCCTGAAACCCCAAATGGCCACATCTCAAACCCCCTAAAGCACTAAGGTCTCGACCCGGAAATCCCAATCCCAAAACCCTAAGCTCCAAAACCATCCCGCAACTAAGAAATATAGCTCACAGCATAAGCGTTACTAAGCACCTCATAGTTTAAAGTGTATTCTGCAAGTAAAGGTTATTACTTGGAGGTTCATGGACAGCTATGAGCAGGGCTATACGTCCCCCTCACGTGGGACATGACGGTAGGTACCCTACTTATAAACCCACTTGTAACTAGCCATGAACCTCCAACACCCTTACAGAATCCCTAAACATCCCTTTAAAGGGCCCTTAAAGGAACCCTATTAGGCTGCCTGGTTTTTCCATTACCATACCGACTGCTTGAAGCCCTGGCATCGCCTGAGGATCTTCTTTCGATCCCCCACCTTGTCGCATAGCACCTGTGCAGGATAAGCCCTATAGATCCCTTTAAAGGAACCCTAATTCGTACCCCTATAGATCCCTTTAAAGGAACCCTAATTAGTATGGAACCCTAATTAGTACCCTTGTAGATCCCTTTTAGGAACCCTAATGTCCTTCTAAACCCGAAACCCTAAACCTCAAATCTTAAACCCCAACCCCTAAACCCATAGGGACCCTTGAGGGGGTAGGGGGAGGGGAAGCAGGGGGCCTTAATGCCTAAAATAAGGATTTAAAAGGCCTATTTAAGGAAGTACCCGAAACCCGGAGACTCCAATACCCCTTACTTAAGGAATATGCTTTAAATTATAGTAGGATCACCAATATGATTTAAGGAATATTCCTCAAACAAGCCCTAAACCTCAAACCTTAAACCCTAAACCCCAAACCCCAAACCCTGATCCCTTTAAAGGAACCCTAATTCGTACCCCTATAGATCCCTTCAAAGGAACCCTAATTCCTACCTCTATAGATCCCTTTAAACCCCAAAAAACCCAAACTCCTCAGCCTGAAGCCCTTGAGCTGAGTTTCTTCGATTTTTGTTAGCTTTGGGGCTACTTGGAGGTTCATGCTCTTTTTGAGGGAGTTCTAGGGACCCTTAAGAGTCTATATAGGGTATATAGTAGGTATATAAGGATTCCAGTTTCACCGATTTTTGTTAGGTTTGGGGCTACTTGGAGGTTCATGGATAGGGTAAGGCCCCTGGGACTGCCGGGTTTCTGAAAAGGGTGGTCTTAAGGGTCCCTTTAAAGGGATCTATAGGGATTCTATAAGGGTATAGGGTTTAGGGGCTACTTGGAGGTTCATGGGTAGTTATGGTTCTAGGGTTCCTTTAAGGGCCCCTTTAAAGGGATCTTTAGGGATTCCATATGGGGATATGGTTTAGGTGCTACTTGGAGGTTCATGGGTAGCTATAAGCGGGGTTATAAGTAGCGTAACTACAATTACATCCCATATAAAGGGGCTTATAGCCCGACTTGTGACGATCCATGAACCTCAAAGTATCTCATGACATCCAGTAGTCAAGAACCCTCCGAAGAACCCTCGGAAAGGTAGGCGCAACTTTGTCTACAATCCTACTTGCTGAGGTTTCTTCATACTAAGTGGCGCATTTGTTAAGGATCCTACTATTTAGGGTCTACAGTGTGGCTCCTCTTCTCATTAGTCCTAACTGAAACACGAGCAAGGTAGTTTGAGCATGCAGACAGCAAGAACTTTGCAATCCATGCTCACGCGGGGTCCCTAAAACCATAGAACCTAAACTCAAAACCTGGAACCCAAACCTTGAACCCCAAACCCTGACTAAACCCTAGACCCCAGACTTTAAACCCCCAAACCCTAAACCCAGCCTCCTCCTCCCCTCCCCCTCGCCGCGCGGACAAAGCATTTCCGTGCCTGCAGGTCGCTGAGGTCCAAGTACACGACATCGGTTCCTATCACGCCGTGCTCCTGGCTTGGGCGTTTTCAAGGGTTTGGGGTCTCAAGTTCGGGTTTTGCGTTTAGAGGGCTAAGGTGTTTTAGGATGTTCAGGGTTTTGGGATTTTTTAGGGCAAGAGCTAGTGTTTAGGGATTCGTGGATTAAGGTGTTTTATGGTTGACCCCCCGCCCCGCCCCCGTTTTGAGGGCATATAGCTTCTGGCTTTCTGGCTTCTGCATCTCTGAAGCAGGGATGGGAAGTGCTTACTTGGAGGGTCGGGGGACTTAGTAAGTAGGTAGTAAGTAGACTTATAAGTACCCTAAAAGGGATCCTAATTGGGGTTATGGTACTTATAAGTCCCTAAAATAAACAGCTACTAAGTCCCCTAAAGACCCTCCAAGTAGGCTTCACGGCTTCATGCTCCTGGAAGCACCGAGCTTCAGGAAGACACCACACCCATAGTTCACCGTCAAAACAGAGTAACAAAACCCAAAAAAGTAAACCCAAAACCCAACCTTAACCCTGAATAACCTACCTTTTTAGGGCTCCTTATTATGATTTTCTTATCTAAGTCCTTAAAAAGGTTATTCCGGGTTAAGGAAAACCCCCAAACTCTGAACCCCCCAAAGACGCCCTGTATGGTTTAATGTAGATCCCGAAATCTTGGATGTTGGGGTCTCTTCGTCTTCGGTCTCAAGGCTTTCGAAGAGAGGCGGGTGTTGCAGGTGCCACCGGTTTGCTCCCAGAGACTCCAATACCATTTAATTAAGGAACATACATTAAATCATACCTGCCGTAATTTAAGGTATATTCCTTTGTTAAGGGTTTTGGAGTCTCATTTGGGGTGAATGGCGAAGGGTTGTCAGAGCGGTAAAAATTCGGAATACTGGATTGTGAAGCCGATTTGACACGCTCCAGATACGCCTCCCTCTGAGCCTCGGCGCTCATTTTCGCAGCATCGAGTCTGCCAATCTCCAGATAAACGTGTTCAAACAAGTCAGCAGCGTGATGTCGATCAAGTTCCTTCGAGTCGAGGTCTGCGGAGTACCGGCCGTCAACCAGTGATCCAACGCGTCGAGCATGGTGTTCCAGGAAATGTCGGCCTTGAGCGCGTTTCCAGCCCTGCTCCTCCGCCTTAAAGGAACCCTTACTACCGATGGACCTCCAAGTGGGAGTTTCCGAAAATTTAGGGGTACCTTATTTTGGGGTCCTTATAATAAGGATCCTACTATTTAGGGTACTATATTAGGGTCCCCTATTTTCGGAAACTCCCAAGGCTTTAAGGTCCGGCTTTCGGGCTTGGGGCTTTCGGTGTATCCAGGGACTCAAGCGAGACTCTCAGTCGAAGGGCACCTTTATGCGCAAGATCGGGGCCTTAATCAAAAGAACCTGAACCCTAAACCCCAATTGTCAGAGCATAATAAGGGCCATCATGGTTTCGGGTAGCTGGGCTTCGAAGTAAGCAAGGAGCAGCAAGTATAAACGCTTAATTCATAATGGCTCCTTTCAGGAACATGTCCTCAGAAAAGCATGCAAGTATGGTACTCCGGAACGCAGGGTATTGTCGGAGCATAACTATATGTCAACCCTAAACCCGAAGCCCTAAACCCTAAGCCCTAAACCTTAAGCCCTAGATCCTAAACACTAAGCCCTAGACCCAAAGAAATCCTGAACGATTCAATGGCACCTTAAGCAACTCTCTTCTTCAACAACCGGGCCCCAAAAAGTTCAAACTTTCTAATACAGAGCTAATATATAAGGCCAAAAAGTTTAAAGTTCCCCCGTTCACTATCTAAGGCAAAATTTTAGGGACTTATAAGTACCATAACCCCGATTAGGGTCCCTTTTAGGGTACTTTTAAGTCTACTTACTACCTACTTACTAAGTCCCCCGACCCTCCAAGTAAGCAAATGTCTTCGCCCTTTCGGGGTGTCTCCTGGAAGGCTTGCTTGACGTGCGATGCATCCTCGACAGGTGCTTCAGTGGTTCACGGTTGGGGTTTAGTTTTTTTTTTAAAGGGCTCCTTTTTGGGTCCGCACGGGGTTTAGGGTTTAGGGTTTCGGGTTTTTCGTTTAGGGTTTGGGGTTTACGGTTTAGGGTTTGGGTATTCCCACAAATTGTCTAAACATGCTAACACCCAGAACCCTAAACCCTGGTTGGGTTTCCTGAACCGCAAAACCAAGCATCCCTGATTCTGAATCCTCTTGAACCTAGAACGCCCATATACCATGTAAACAACTGAGCAGATAACACAAACTCTTGATGGAGCTCGGTGCTGTCTCCAAAGTGTGGGGCTGAGTCGAGGTATATCTAGGTTTAGGGTTTAGTTACACCTTGCCAGCACCGAACATAAAGGGCTTGCAGTTGGAAAATAAAGAGGCACGCGAGATATCGTTGATGGCCAGAACCCTGCATCATCCATTATCAGGGAGGAAGTTAAACTTGTCATCCACAGTTCTAAGGGCATATCAGGCATTTGAGGATGTTGCGTCCCTGCGCTGAGTAACACTGAACAAGAAAACAATAGAGTATAGGGGTCAAGAAGAATTGTATCTGACATGAAACCTTACAAGACAAGGATAGTCTCTAAATTCCGTCCCTTTTTCGGGCCCTTTCTGTAAGGGTGTCGCACCTTTTTTGCGGACCTGAAAAGGGACCCTAATTTAGAGAATTACCCGCATAGAAATGGAGTCAGGAGAACACTTATTAAACCTCCTCGTCGCGCACAGAGGCGACAGGTTGGCTAATGTAGAAGCCGAAATAATTAATAATTACCAATATTCCTTAGGGTTCCTTGTTATAAGTATAGTATAAAGGGGCCCAAAACCCTATTCTAATTACTAAGGCCCCTATATTAGACTGGAGATTCTGTCAGTGGGATGAGAAAACAAGGGACTCCAAAAGAAAACGTCCATACCTACAGATCATGATTATGAGCAATGTTGACGAACCTCTTTTCTTCAATGGCGCCAATATTCGCATCCTTCCTCAAAGTCCTGTTGAAGTGGGGGGGTTTTAAATCACCCCAACCCTTTGATGCCCAGAGAGCCCAATACCCCTTAGTCAAGGAATATAGCTTAAATCATAATATGAAACCCTATATAATTTAAGGCATATTCCTTAATGAAGGGGCATTGGGCTCTCTGGGTGCTAGACCCTAAACCTCCCCCAAACCCCCAAACCAAAAGCTAACTCCAAATCAGACGCAGAAGCTACATAAAGATTAGGGTTTAGGGTTTAGGGTTTAGGAGCTGAACCTTAGATTCCCCGAGATTCCCGGAGATCCGGATATCGGTTGCCGGGGTAGGCTTCTTATAGTTATACTGAAGGAGCCCTGAAGAACACTATTGCTTTTCGCTATTCTATAGTTTAAGACAGGAACCCTGAGGAACAATATTAGTAATTAAACTGACCCCTCTATTCGTCCCGGTGCAGGAACTGCTGCAAGCTGGGAAGAGGCAGAGGCAGAAGGTAGGCCACAGGCGAACAAAAACTGCAGCTGGTCTTATATCAATTTCACCATTCACCCTAAATCTCCAACCCTACACCCCAAATCCTAAATCCTACACCCTAAATCCTACATCCTACACCCCGAATCCTCGACCCCAAACCCTAAACTCAAATAGTCGAGTCGAGGCTCTTTCAAGTCCAGCTTGCCCAGCCATTTCTCAGCCAGCTCCTGCCGCTAACCTACCTTTGGTTAGTAGGGAATGGAAGAATACCTAGGTACCTAGGGTTCCTTTAAGGGATCTATAAGGGATCTTTAGGGTTTAGGGTTTGGGCTTCCCAGAGACTCGAATACCCCTCAACTACCTACCTTTGGTTAGTAGGGAATGGAAGCATGGTAGTAATAGTAGCTATAATTGTACCCCATTCCTCCATTCCCTACTAATCAAAGGTAAGCTAAGGCAGCGACGGTGTAGCTAGGCTTAGGATCTAGGTTTTTGGGCGAAAGCTAAACGATCACAGCATACGAAACTCTCAAAACATACGTCCTGAACCTCAAACCCTAGAAACCGAACTACCCCAAGCCTGTAAGACCAAACTCCAGTCCCGATATGCTGTGATAAAGTCAGCAAGAGCTTGCCTCTTTTGGATATCCGAGCAGAAAGGAGCAATCGACACCCTTAGCACATGCAGCATTGGGGCCTCTGATGGAAGCTCTAGTCCCACTTGTCGGGTATCATGGGGAATCAAAGGGTAACCTTTTTCATAATATTAGGATTATATAGGGATTATACTACCCCTAAAGGTTACCTACTCTACTACTAGGTAGTGCTATACTGACGCAGAGGGGCTAGCCGGGTATACTAAATTCCCAGACCTCCATCTACCTCGACAGCCCATTCAATACCCCCTACTACTTACGGAATGCACTTTTTTCTAAGCCGCAATATTCAGGCCCCTAGAACTTACGGTATATTGCATACTTTAAGGGTTTCTTGGGGTCTCTGGGGTATGGGCCAGGGAATGAAGGGCCACTGTGTCCTCTGAGGTGCACTTCTCCACACTGGCCAGGGTGCCATAATCGAACATGCCCTCCCGAACAGGGCTGTTCTACAACGTGAACCCGAAACCCCCACACATGAAGCCCTAAACCAAGAACCTTAAACCCTAATCGCCCTAAAGCTTAAACTTGGGGACCCATTCATGGCACTCTTCTGAAAAAAGGACGGTTTAGGGTTTTTTTGGAGGTTCCTGGATAATTTTTGTGGGGTATAAGTAGGGTAACTATAATTGAAAGGGGGCCTATATTTATAACTGCCTATGAACCTCCAAGCAGGGGACCGCCGAGCCTGCGCTTTAAGCAAGCATCCCTGGACCCTACTTGGAGGGTCGGGGGACTTAGTAAGTAGGTAGTAAGTAGACTTATAAGTACCCTAAAAGGGACCCTAATTGGGGTTATGGTACTTCTAAGTCCCTAAAATAACCAGTTACTAAGTCCCCCGACCCTCCAAGAATGCCTTTAACCCTAATCCCCCAATCCCCGAACCCGCAATCCCTTGAAAAACCGAAACCTTAATCGATCTGTCCTTCCTTTGCTGGGCACCTCTTGGAAGGACAACCTTGATAGAAATCCCAAGACACAAGAAAGGACTTCTGATGTGGGCTGTGCCCCACCGAAGAATACATACTGTGACACACTCCAGGTTTCAGGAAGTTTAGGGTTCATGATTGAAGGGCTTAAGATTTAGGTCTTGAGCATCTACCATTTAGGGATGTATTTTGAGGGTGTAGGATGAAGGGCTTGAGGGTTTAGGACATGGGGCTGAGAGCTTAATACTTAGTGCTTAGGCGTTTATGGTTTAGGGTTTATGACTTAGGTTCTGAGAATTTTTTCGGGCTTGAGGCTTCAGAGTTTGAGGATTTAGGGTTGTGGGTTCAGGGCTTAAGACTTGGTGTTCAGGCTGTATAGGGTTTCTATAGGGTTTATATGAGGTTTATACAGGGTTTAGCGTTCAGGAGTTTAGGCCTTGGGGCTTTTGGGTAGAGGGTACAGGAGTCTCTGGCAAGACCAGACGCGTACTCACAAACCTCGGATGAATAACGCTCTCAACCATCCAATGTACTAGCCAACATCATTGGTCGTTGGACTAGAGTACTTTGGCGTTCCTTCTACGTTTCATGCGTGACTCTTCATGACTCCCTATTCCTACTTCCCAAATACCCATGGGTTGAAAAGTTCAGACTTTCAGTATAAGACTACATAATAAGAGCCCCACAAGTTGAAGACAAGTTGGGTTTGGGACAAATAAGTCTTGCAAACTGCCTGACTACGTTCCTGAGTCCCTTAATGATAAGGATACCCTTTTTCCTGTGATGCAGTCTTAATAAAGGGGTACTACTCAGGGATCTAGTAATTAAACTGTAAACCGCCCTAAGATCCCGTATGTAACCCTTTTAGGAGCCCTTTACTCAGGAACCTAGTAGCTAGACTCCAAACCCCCATACACCCCTTATAGAACCGTTTAAAGATCCCTTATAGTGCCCTTTAAAGATCCCTTACGTTTAAAGAACCGTTTCAGGAACCTAGCTGAAGCTTCTTTTTCAACGGAGATTTCTCGGACAAACAGGCGCCTGCTGCTTCGGCTTTGGCACGAGCGGGGCGGCCATGGCTTTTGTCAGGCCTGCGTTTAGCTTGGGGTTTAGGGTTTAGGGTTTAGGGCTTAGGGTTTAGGGTTTTTTCGGGCTATTTAGGGTTTCCTAACCCCGAAAAAGGTCTTAAAACCCTAAATAACCGCAGGGTTCAGGGTTTATTTGGAGGTTCATGGGTAGGGGTTTTAATTTCCCGAGTATGGGTTATACATGTGGGAGTTTCCGAAAATATGGGACCCTAATAAAGTAGCCTAAATAGTAGGATCCTTATTATAAGGAGCCCAAAGTAAGGTTTTCGGAAACTCTCAGAAACGTACCCTACTTATACCCCCACTTATACTTGGAGGGTCGGGGGACTTAGTAACTGGTTATTTTAGGGACTTATAAGTACCATAACCCCAATGAGGGTCCCTTTTAGTACTTATAAGTCTACTTACTACCTACTTACTATGCCCCCGACCCTCCAAGTATAACTGATACCTATGATTTGGGAAACCTATCGTCCCTAGTTGGAAGGCTCAGGGTTGGGGATTTAGCAGCCTGGTCTCCGAAAAAACCATCCTTATCATGGCTTTGGGGGCCTGATTGCATAATGGTAGTATACAAGGAATTTGTAGGTATACGACAAAAATATGCTATAATATATCTACGGCATACCCGAAGACCCGAATGTAGCAATCTCGGCTGAAATCATGGTGTGGACCTCTTAGAGCCTAAGCCCCAAAGCCAAGAACTATCTAAAACCCTACATCCCTACTTGGAGGGTCGGGGGACTTAGTAAGTAGGTAGTAAGTAGACTTGTAAGTACCCTAAAAGGGACCCTAATTGGGGTTATGGTACTTCTAAGTCCCTAAAATAACCAGTTACCAAGTCCCCTAAAGACCCTCCAAGTAGACCCTAAACCCTAAACCCTATAGATCCCTTTAAGGAACCCTATAGATCACTAAGTCCCCTAAAGACCCTCCAAGTAGACCCTAAACCCTAAACCCTATGGATCCCTTTAAGGAACCCTATAGATCCCTTTAAGGATTCTACTAAGTCCCCTAAAGACCCTCCAAGTAGACCCTGAGCCCCCAAAACCCCAGAGCCCTAAAGCCTGGACCCGAATATGGGAAGATCCGATTATCCTTTAAGGGGTTACTATAAGGGTACTTTCAGGGTTCCTTTAAAGGGCTCTATGAGAGTTTAGAGTTTCCGAAAATTAGGGGTACCTTATTTTGGGTCCTTATAATAAGGATCCTACTATTTAGGGTACTATATCAAGGTCCCTTATTTTCGGAAACTCCCGTATAAACCCTAAACCCTATACCCTTATAGAATCCCTATAGATCCCTTTAAAGGGGCCCTTAAAGGAACCCCACTTATAACTACCCATGAGCCTCCAACCAAGCTGGGAGTGCCCGGGCATTTTCTAGGGGGCACCCAAGTCGGTAGTTCCAAGTTCAGATCTTCATACGGACCTTGGTTTAGGGTTTAGGGGTTTAGGGTTTAGGGTTTTTTGGTTGCAATCCTGACACAGAAAAGAGGCCCCTCCCATAAGGACCCCCCGCCCGCCTAGGCCCTACCTAAAGTGCAGCCCAGAGGCAACGAGAAAACTCGTACGAAATGGAAAGACACGAGGGTGGATGTTCCCCTTGAGCCCGGCCGCCGAAGATCAAGGACTCATGAGATGCGATCAGCTTGAAACAAAGCGTGAACTTTAAATCCAAAAATTATATACTGTGAAAACTGTATATATATATATATATATATATAAATACAGATATGTATATACATGTGTATGCGCCGATGTATGCATATACGTATGTATGCATGGATGTATGTAGGCGTGCATGTTGGGCTCTTTGGTTCGTTTGCCACCCGAAACTGTGGGTTCCTAGTCATATACTCTCGCACATAGCAACCTTATTTTGAGGTCCTTTCAATAAGGATCCTACTATTTAGGGTACTACATTAGGGTCCCCTATTTTCGGAAATTCCCAAATCGACGACTACGTGAAGCCTAATTACCTACTTATTGGGTGACCCGTAGGGTTCACCCTAGATCCTAAATCCTTAACTAGGTTCGTCAGTAGCCCCATTATAATAAGGCTATTCGGTTTAATAAGGAGACCCCAAAATAAAAAGGGCACGAGCACTCTACCTAGTGACCTAGTGTTCTTCCCTTTTTAGGAGCCCTTTAAGGAGCTGTTTCAGGAGCCGTTTGAAGGGTACTACTCAGGAACCTAGTCAAACATTAGATCCTAAACCCCCAAACCCTAAACCCTGAACCCGAAACCCTAAATCCTAAACCCGTGAAATTAGATCCTAACCACAGAGCCATAGAAACAACACGGTCAGCTGCCAGAGGTCGCACCGTAATTCCAAGCCCTTGCCATACATAAGACATCGTACGTTATAGAGAACAGAATGCTAACGAAATAAATAAGTAAATATATGTATTATGTATATATATATATATAGATATTTGTTCAAAATAACATACAACATATAGACAGTGATATGAACCCTAGTATGTGTATATGCAAGCTATGCTTACTTCTGTTGGACCCTGCGCAGCATCCGAGCCGTGCACAGCCGTAGCAGAAGAGGCTCCTCCGTTGCTCCGGGAGCCAGGGGCAGAAACCTGGACTGATTGAATAATGTAGGAACCTGATTAAGAAACCTGGGCCTATAAACCCCGAAATAGTAGGATTCATATAATAAAGGCCCTTAATCAGGCTCCTACATTAATTGGCACCGTTACCGTTTAGGCTTTAGGGCTTGGGGTTTAGTGCATCAGGATCCCAGGTTGCCCTTATTTAAGGAATATAGCGTAAACCATCACATGAAGGCCCTCGCTCGGGCTACACAAAAGGAAAAAGCTCCGCACATAGTTTTGATAAAGTATTCTTGCCGTATTGTTCCTTAAGGTTCCTTGTGATAACATCTTTGTATATATATATATATAGATAGCAGTCTTATACTAGTCTTATACTGTTCTTGTTAGAGTATTTCTTAGGTTTCTTTATGATAATTATACTCTACTATACCCCACAACCATATTGTAATGCGAGGCTTTCCCAAAGAGCCCAGGGCCCCTGAAGTAAGGGAAATGTATCCCAAATCGATGAAAGGCCCCTGTAAGTTGACGTAGATTCCTTAGTTGAGGGGCCACGGTTTAGGGTTTAGGGTTGAGGGGTATTGGGCTCTTTGGGTTTTTGCGCTGAACCCAAGAGCTGTGTTGTACGGTCTGGTTAAGGGCTTTAGAAGGGTTACGGGTTCAGGCACGCCGCTCATGTGCGCAGTTACCCCAATCCGCGCTTGCAAGGCGCTTGTGGACACTGTGGTGTGCAAGCCACAGCCCTACATTCTGGTGTTTCCATCGGAGCTGTAGAATGCAGCCCGCTCCCTAACCAAGCCCTAAACCCTAAACCCGAGCCCCCAAGAATCTCGGAAGTTCATCGACTAGTTTTGATCGGAACGCCAAGCCTTTACACACCCTTCGGTAAAGCCCGAAGCCTGACCGGTCGTATACCCTAAGATCTTGAGCCTAACAGGGCAAATAGGCTGAGAACTCTTCCTGCCTAAACCCAAAGACGATTGTCTGAAACATCTTCGAAGACCGTGAAGGTAGGAACCTACTGCTACTACTCCTGCTACTGCCGCTACGGCTACTGCTATTCCGACTACTGCCGTTGCTGCTGCAGCAGCTGCTGCTACTGCTACTACGACGACTCATTACGATAGTGTGTACAATGTTCTGCGATCCCTAAGTGCAATGCAGCAAGTTTTCACACCATCCTGGCCATTACCATTATCAGCGTGATCTTCACCATCAGCAGCAGCATCACTGTCATCATCATTGTCTTCATCACCATCATGATCATGATCAGATTTAGAGTTACGTCCATCGTCGCCATCAGCAGCATCACCGCCATTAACAACAACATCACCACTATTCCACTGCTAAACTCATATACAGTCGCCGATGCAGACGCACTTCTTCATAGGGACCCTTAGGGGGGTAAGGGGGAGGGGGGTAGGGGACTATACTTCCTTAAATAGGCCTTATTACGTCCTTATTATGGCCATTAAGGCCCCCTACCCCCCCTCGCCCTACCCCCCTAAGGGTCCCTATGACTTCTAGAAGTTGAACTGCACACAGCACCCGGACCCTGGCTGGACGAAGTCTGTACCTCAGCCAGCAGCGAAATGAAGAGCAGCTGTGATACGGCAAGAACTATGCACCACGAAGACAGGATGCTTCATACGATGACGACGACGGAGACGTTGTTTTTGATGATGATGATGATGATGATGAGGGCGAGACTGACGATAGCTGTCACTGCTGCGTCACAGTGATGATCTCGAGATGCTTGCTAGTGCATTGCAATCCTGTTGAACCAATATTCGAGATCTCTCGAAATGCATCCAAGAGCATGTTTTCAGTGGGGCAAATACTTGCTGAGGCCTACGGCTCATCAAGAGGTCGAGGGCGAGGGACAAAGGAAGTGATTGCCATTGGCTTCAGCATTTTTCTCCCTTTGCCCCAAAGCCTCAACCTTGAACCCGGAAGAATAGAGCCCGATCCACCAGCTGTTCTGCAACGGTCGAAACCTCAATCTGGTGCCAGCAAAATTTCCAGATGCGGATCTGCATAAACCCCCCAGCAAACCGGACATACTGCTTTTCCCAGTTTCCAAGCAGAGGGCAGAAACCCAAAATGCACTCACCTGCGACTAGCAATCCTACCTAAACTGAGGAATCCACCCAAGTCACCCAACTTCCGCAAATATCAGCTCTAAAACTTTGACACCCTGACGCACAAGAACCCTGGCCTCCCAAAACAGTAGTCTTGCGAAGCACTAGCTGCAACGAGCAGGGAAGGGCCTGCGACATGCAGCATCAGCTTTTTGGGAGGGTTCGTGGTTTGAGGCTTTAGGGCTCGAGGGTTTGGGGAAGGTTGAAGGGCTGTACTTGCCGCTCAAGTACGTACGACTCGTCTTACAAAAGAACATGTCGAGACTACTGCAGCCTTGAGTTTGTTTGGCCAACAAATTCTGTCGCTTTGCGTACTGACTAAAAACATCATAAGGACTTCACACTCGGCTAAGACCCGTAAAAACACTCTATGAACCTGTACCAAACCCTTTGTAGAAGCCGTTCTAAAATCCCTTGCAAATTGTTGCAAGCCCTAAACCCTCAACGAAGCTTTCCCAGATGCAATATCTGGAATCTCATCCATCTAGAGTCGCCTTTCCCTGGCGTTTAGGGATTTGGGTTCAGGGTTTAGGGGATGGGGATTGGCAGGTTAGGGGTTTCAGGACTTGGGGGTGAGGGGATTGAGGGTTTGAGGAACCCTCACAACATCAATCCTTGAAGTGGTATTCGTAGTATGTGGTACCAAGGCTAAGTTGAGCGTGGTCGTGCTCGGACTCCCGAAACATTGCGAGGGACTCAAGGTACTTCGGGAGCTAGACGGAAAGTTCAACATTCTTTTTAGTGAACTCACAGGAAATGGCAAGTGTAGTTACCTTACATACCCTAAACCTAAGCCCTAAACCCTTTCCCCCACCCCAAAACCCTAAGACATCAATCAGAAGCCCGCTACTTGGAGGGTTCATGGGTAGTTATAAGTGGGGTTATAAGTCCCCTAATATGGGTTATAATTATAGTTGCCCTACTTATAACCCTACCTATAACTGCCCATGAACCTCCAAGTAGCACCTAAACCCTATACCCTTATAGAATCCCTAAAGATCCCTTTAAAGGGACCCTTAAAGGAACCTTTATAACTACCCATGAACCTCCAAGTAGAGCTACCCACGGACTTTTCAGAGTGAACCGCCCGCGCCCTGCAGGACCTCCAGGCTGGCGCGCAGTTGTTCCCTGCTCACCTGGGTCCGGTTTAGGGCTTTCAGGGTTTAGGGGTTTTTAGGGTTTAGGGGTTTTTAGGGTTTAGGGGCTTCGGGGTTTAGGGGTTTCAGGGTTTAGGGGTTTCAGGGTTTAGGGGTTTCAGGGTTTAGGGGTTTCAGGGTTTAGGGCTTCGGGGTTTAGGGGTTTCAGGGTTTCAGGGTTTAGGTAGGGTTTTAGGGTTTCAGGGTTTAAGGTTTACCTGGGTAGGCTTGAGTTCATCGGTAGGCTGACATTGCCTTAGAGAGAAATCTGACTAGGAAAACCCGTCTCATGAACTGGACTTGGAGGTTCATGGGTAGTTGTAACTGGGAGCGTACGTACGGCAGCTTGCTTATAATCCGTATTAGCGCACTCATAACCTCACTTGAAACTGCCCATAAAGCTCCAAGCAGGAAATTTTGGTGAGAAGTGGGGGCATTAGCGGGCTTGGAGAACGTGAGTAGGACTCCCTTCCGAAGGCCACGCACACGCGGGAGGTTTGCCTTGTGACGATTTTGGGTTCAAGGTTTAGGGCTTGGGTCACACAGGAGGTTTGGGAATAATTAAAGTGCAATTGGGGTTGGAGGTGGGGGCCCTGAATTCCAAAACCTTGTAGTTCATTTAGTGGCAAGCTGTGAAAGGCTGAAAAGGAGGGCTCAATTCGAAAGAGTGTAAGCTTCAATACAAGGGCATGAATAGGTAGAACAAGACTTCTAAGCCTAAGCCGTTCTTCGACTTTAGCGTAACCATCTGGGTTCTGTAATACTGTTGATGGACAAAATCCTGCATTACCCATTATAAGGAATATACCATAATTCACATAGTTTAGGGTCCTTAGGGTCATGCAGGATTTTGTCCATCAGCAGTAGTTACTTTAAAGGCTTAACAGCCATATGAAATCAAACCGGGTCTTCTCGTATTCATCGTGTTAGTAGAGAGGGACCGTAAAGGGGGAATTAACTGGGCTTTTAACTAACCAGGGAGAAAAAAGTATAAACTTTTATTTCATGATGGCTCCTTTAAGAAAAAAAGTATTAAAGTATGGTACTCCAAATCCCAGTTAAAGACGGACTATTCAGACCCTGGACCTTGTATGCCTCAATCAGGGGTGTGTCCCCCGTTTTCCCTGGGACAGCCTTGTCGCCCCCTTCCTCCTACAGAATGAAGTCGAGCCCTTCATCAAAGAGGTGTGATAACTTGTTCCATATAGTACGGAGGCCTTAACAAAACAAGCATAGGATTGGGGGGACTACTAGGGTGTGTAATTTGAATACGGAGCCCTGGTAACACTTCTGACATCTACGTGATGTGAAGTCGTTTGCCACAACCTTGTAGGCAGCAGCCTCAAGCAGCAAAAACAATTATCTCCACATGACTTCAGCAAGAAGCAACCATCAAAGCTGTTTTGTCTCGCTGCTTGCCAAGTCCTTGGTGGCGGTGGCCTCCAGGAACCCGCGAGCAATCTAGACCTGTTCTCCGGAAGACGCCCAAATCAAAGGTGTGTGCCCTTCCTGGTCTGCCAAATCTCTGTCAGCACCCGTCTCAAGATTTAAGCGAGCAACCTCCATTTCAGACGCAAACATCAAAGCTGTTGCCCCGTCACTGTCCGCCACGTGCTTGTTTGCATCGGCCTCCAGCAGCAAGCGAGCAAGCTCGACATGACCTCTGGAAGACGCCCAAAAGAAAGGTGTGTACCCGTCGTAGTCTGCCAGGTCCTTGTCGGCACCTGCCTCAAGCAACAAGCGAGCCATCTCGACATGACCATCCAAAGACGCCAAAGTTAAAGGCGTGTTCCCTTCGTGGTCTGCCAAGTTTTTGTCAGCATTCGCCTCAAGCAGCAAGCGAGCCATCTCGACATGACCATCCCAAGACACAAATATTAAAGGCGTTTTCCCATTGTGGTCTGCCAAGTCTTTGTCGGCATTCGCCTCCAGCAGCAAGCGAGCAACCTCCACATCACGTTTTTTAGTCGCAGCCATCAAGGGTACTATCCCTTCGTTGTTTGTCATGTCCGTGTTGGCGCCGGCCTCCAGCAGCAAGCGAGCAATGTCGACATGACCATCGGAAGACGCAATCATCAAAGGTGTGTCCCCGTCGTCGTCTCCCAAGTCTGGGTCAGCACCCGCCTGAAGCAGCAAGCGCGCAACCTCCACATCACCTCTCCCAGACGCAAACATCAAAGCTGTTGCCCCGTCGCTGGTCGCCATGTCCTTGTTGGCACCGGCCTCCAGCAGCAAGCGAGCAATCTCGACATGACCTCTGGAAGACGCCGAAATTAAAGGCGTGTACCCGTCGTTGTCTGCCAGGTCCTTGTCGGCACCTGCCTCAAGCAACAAGCGGACTATCTCGACATGGCCGTTGCAAGACGCCAGCCTCAAAGGCGTGAGAGACCAGCGGCAGAAGTCTGGATCTTGCGGCAGCTGCAGCAGGCGCTCAACCTTGGCCAGCCAACCCTCTGAAGCCGCATTACATAGCTCGTCCATGCACGATTCGGGAAGGTCGGCGAAAGGCAACAGCACGAGATCCAGATCCATGGGTGAATGCAGCAGGGCTATGTCCTCCAAGTTCTCGCCGTGGTGGAGAAGCCTCTGTCTGAACCGTGGCGGGAACCCATGCAACTGACTTAGGCGCTGCTTCACGCCCCTGGCATTGACAAGCTCCTCCAACTCCCCTTCAGATATGCCAACCACCATCTCTCCCGAGATCATCCGAATCTGCAGCATCTTGTTGGAATACCAAAGCCGAGCTGGATTTTTGGAAGAGCAAACTGCCTTGTTTTTGGACCATGGCAGTCAGGGGACCCTAAAGCCTCAACCCAAATCCCTAACCCCTAACCCTAAACCCCTAAACCCCTAAACCCTAAATCCCTAAACCCTAACCCCTAAACCCCTAAAACCTAAACCCTACACCCCTAAACCCTACAATCCTACAATCCTGAAGACTGAACCCCAGCGATCTTCCTCGTGTCCAGCAGGTCAAGATGGTTGTAGGAGTTTAGGGTTTAGGGGTCAAGGGTTTAGGGGTTTAGGGCACATTCTTATTCCGGGGGCCTCTTATCGCTTTGTTGTTTGTACTGCTGCTACTCTCACTGCGAGAACGAACAGCAGAGATCATGCAACGAAAGCCCCTTGTGCCTTGTCCGTATTAGGCTCGTTTGCTTTAGGGCTCCGCCAAAGCGTTGCGACAGAAACCTAGCTATGGTGGGATGCTTCTCAAAAAGTCCTTCCCAAGGGGACAGCCGTGAAACCGACATGTCAGAACAGCGTGTTGGAGCGCGGGCATGCCCATGGAGGTAATTGCGGGTGTGGGCATCGACGCTATCCCGATGGGGGGCCCTGAACGCCTTCCCAATGCATTCGAAAATAGACGCTGTTAGGGGTGTGGGAATGGGTGATCCTGGACAATTCGACAGAAATTCCGAGGGCACAAGCGAATTTTAGCGTCGAGATATAGTACCCACTACAGTCCCTAGATCGTTATACTATACTGGACCCTAAAACCCTTCTGTAATTCTGTAATCATTAATAATAAAATAATGCGCGTGTACAATACGGGAGGTAAGCTTTGCAACAAGCTAGCTGCCACAAGGGCCGGGCGCTTCCGGGTTTAACGGTTAGGGTTCATGGTTGTGCTAGGTATAGTAACATCACTTTGCGACAGACAGTATAGCTGGGGGTGGGTTAGGGTTTAGGGTTCAAGGTTTAATTTAGGGGCCTTAATAATTAGAATAGGGCTTTGGGGCATATTCTACCAGGATTATAATAAGGAGCCCCCAACATCGAAATTAGTGTAAACAACTATTGCGGCCCTATATTCCGGCTTAGGGTTCAGGGTTCAGGTGCCGGCGCCACTCGCGTCCCCCATCCCAGACCCCCGGGAGGATCTAGACAGTAGATCCCCTATTTTGGGGCCCTATACTACTAAGGGTACCCTAAACCCTAAACCCCAAAACCCTTAACCCCTTCACCCTAAACCCCCCTTAAGGGATCTACTTTTTGGATCCTCCCCGGGGGTCTGGGATTCTTCTGCCGGCGAAGAGCTGACAGCAGCTCCGCGGTACCGCGATGGCTCCTTGCCTGGCTCTCCACTTGGAGCTTCCATGGGTAGTTGGGTTCCTTTAAGGGTCCCTTTAAAGGGATCTATAGGGATTCTATAAGGGTACATGGGTAGTTATAAGGGTTCCTTTAAGGGTCCCTTTAAAGGGATCTATAGGGATTCTGTAAGGGTACATGGGTTGTTATAGGTGGAGTTTTGAGCCCCCTACTATGGGTTGTAGGTATAGTTACCAACCCTTCTTATAACTTGTGGCCTGGCTCTCCAGGGTTCACCCTGAAACTCCCCGAAGTGGATGATGTAGTGTTTAGGGTGTAGGAGTTTAGAGTTTAGGGGGTTTAGGGTTTAGAGGTTAGGGCTTAGGGGTTAGGGTTTCAGATTTAGGGCTAAACCCTAGCCCTAAACCCTAAACCCCTAACCCCTAAACCCACAAACCAAGCCTGAAAGATGGCATCACCAATGGCAACGCAGGCCAGTTCCTTTGTGCTGGCATACTGCTACAACTTTGAATCCCGAACGTTGAAGTTCTGGTGACTTCTACTTGTTTGATTACGACCTGCGCAGATTTGACCAAAAAGCCAAGCCAACGCTTGCCCAGGCCTCATGAGGGCGGATCAGGGCGAAAGAAGCATCGGCGAACAGTGCCAACACCTTGGCGTGACGTCGATACTTCGATCTGATTATGTCATGTCAGACAGGCGAACAGATGCTTGGTAAATGTATAAAGTTTAAAGTACATGTCCTCAATATAGCTTCATAAGAAGACATTTTTACGAGACCTTATTTTCCTCGTTGGCTTGTGCCTTGGAGTTGAGCTGTTGAACAGCCAGTCCAAGTGAGCCCTGCGGCTGGAGAACGCTGAGGAACCCTGTCATGGTTAGTTCTCTTAATCAAATTAAAGTCCGGTTGTAGGCACCAAAATAGTACGGCACCCCTATAAAAAGGACCCTAAAAGGGATCCTAATTTAGAGAACTTCCCAAATGCGCCAACTGCGCTGACTCCACAACCAGTGCCGGCAGGTGCAGCTTTCTTTTCAGCGCAATGACTCATGCATACTACAGGGGCCTAAGTAATTACCAATACTATTGTGGGGGTTCCTTATCATGATTATAGTATAATATACCCGAAATACATATTCTAAGTATCAAGGCCCCTACTCTACGTAGGCCTAAACCCTAAACCCTCAACGTCAGAAGTACTCCGCTGGTCAAGTAGTCTCTCTAGGTTGGTCCTTTAAAGCCTTTGAAAAATGTCCGTAAATAAGATCATATTCGGCCCAATAATGTCCCAAAGGCCTAATAGGGCCCCCTTGGGCTATTTTGGAATAGTAAAACCATTCATAAAGTCATGAATAGAAGCCCCTTACAGGTGGTAGCAGTTCTTCTTCCATAGTACTCCCATAAGACCCCCTTTACCTTATAGGAGTGGTATGGGAGGCTTATGGGAAACTACTACCCACCTGTAAATGGCTTAGAATGAAGCCCGGACCCGAAAGCTTGACGCCAAATCCCAAACCCTAGGTTTAGGGTTTAGGGTTCAGAATTCTTTTGTTTTGGGGGTTTAGGGTTTAGGGTTTAGGGTTCAGAATTCAGGCTTTAGGGTTTAGGCTAGATGCCTAAAGCCGAAATCCTGAAGCCGCAATTTCCAAACACTAAGCTCAAAAAAAGAAACCCGAAACCCACATGTGAGGGCTGAGGGTTTCGGAGTAAGTGCGGATTCGTCCGTCCAAGCTCGCCGCAAGAAGGCCCTCCTCATCCGCAACGTATGCCTGCAGGTCGCAAACCGGATACCCTAAACCCTAAACCCTAACCCCTAACCCCTAAACCCTGCACCCCTAAACCCTATACCTTAAACCCTATACCCTAACCCAGTACCCCTAAACCCTATACCCTGTACCCTAAACCCTGTACCCCTAAACCCTAAACCGGTTGGGACTTGGGGGCTCAGGACTTGAGGCTTTGACCCAGAGAGCCCAATACCCCTTCACTAATGAAAATGCCTTGCAGAATAGTATCAAGGCCCCTAAAACTTAAGGTCTGTTCCTTGATAGGGGCCCCTTTGGCTCTGTGGGAAGAATGCAGCTGAAGGATTGAGAATGGGCTCAGATGGCAGCTTCGGGAAGTTGGGCTCATGGGTACATTACTGTTGGCATTACCTTAAGGACCCCAAACTATGGGAATAATGGTATATTTCTTATTATGGATAATGCAGGATGTATATCATCAACCGTATAAGTGGTTTACAAGCAAGGTAACTATAATTATATCCCATAGTAGGGGACTTATAACCCCACTTATGATTACCCCATGAACCTCCAAGTGGGCTCATGTCCCATCTGCTTGATTGGCATCGCTTCCTGTGTATGGTGCATTTATGTGTTCTTTTGTCAGTAAGTTGCAGTTTTCACTGGTAGAACTGACATTCTGCTCTAATTCTTTACCACCAACATTAGTTCTACCTGGTCTTTGCGACTGTGGTATCAGTTTTAATATGCATTGTTTGTTGTGTCTTTTCTTCTGAGCAGCATAAACCGCATTCTTGCGAGCATTACGATGTACCTACGGCTTCTGACTGTTGCTGCTATGTTTACTGTTACCAGCCCCAAACTCTAAACCCAAATCCAAAAGTTCAAACCCTACCTCGACCCCAAATAACCTACTCTTTTAAGGACTTATATAAAGAAATCATATTAGGGAACCCTAAAAGGGTAGGTTCCTTAGGCTCCAACCAAACCTTTCAACCCCCAAAAGCCCAATCCCTCGACTGTCAACCCCAAACACCGAACCCTAAACCCGTAAACCGAGGCTCGTAAACCCTAAACCAGTATGATAACCCATGGGCCTAAACCCTAATCCCTAAACCCTATAAACCCCTTAAAAAATATAGGAACCCGCAAAAATATGCCTTGAAGGAAGCCTCTAAAGAAACCAAACAGGTCTATAATTGTGTCTATATCTGTTCAAAACAGCAGCAAGAAACAGAACGTCAGTCTCTCTTTGCGGATGTCCCTAAACCCTAAACCCTAAAACCCTAAACCCTAAACGATGGCTGCTGCATCCCTGCGGACCCCAGAGCCCGTTGAGGGGCTCTCATAGAGGTCATAAGCGCGTAGAATCAGAAGCGCGAGTGCAAGGCTTCCGTACGAGTTTTTATCGGGTTCTACCCAGAGCCTCCAAAACCCCTTAATTAAGGAATATACCTTAAATCACATTAGGGATCCCATTATAATTTAAGGTATATTGCTTAATTAAGGGGTTTTGGAGGCCCTGGGTAGAGGGCCCGTACCCAGAGAGAGCAATAGCTTTTAATTCAAGCATGTACCTTAAATCTTAATATTAAGGCCCCTAGATTTTGAGGCACATTCCTTAAAAGAACCCTGTGGAACCCCCTATACAACCCTAATGAAGTATCCTAAACCCTATTCAAGGGGCCCCTTGGGCTCTCTGGGTAAGCCTAGACCAGGATGGAGGCATTGCAGCCAAATGGAGATAGAAAGTGGATCATGTACGGAAACGAACTCATCGTGCAACATGTATATATATATATATATATATCTGATATGCACATATATATATACATATATATAGATACACATATATATACACACACATATCTACCTCTATATATATATATAATTATGCCATGCGTGTGTTGCCTGGCATGGTTGTGAAGCCGCTGCCAACTCCTGGAGCAGACGCCTGGGAGGGTTGAAGAAGGACCATCCAGTAATGTAGCGGCCTTAAGAATTAGAGTAGATCTATCAGGGATCTATAGTAGGGTTCTATAGTAGCTATTATAAGGAAATATTGTAGGGCCCTAATATTTAAGGACCAACAGTAATGTAGCGGCCTTAAGAATTTAAGGGGTCTATAGTAGCTATCATAAGGACCAACAGTAACTTAGAACAGATCTATAAGGGATCTATAGTAGGGTTCTATAGTAGCCATTATAAGGAATTAATAAGTAGAATAAATCTATATGGGATCTATAGTAGGGTTCTCTAGTAGCCATTATAAGGAAATATTGTAGGGGCCTTAAGAATTAGAATAGGTCTATAAGGGATCTATAGTAGGGTTCTATAGTAGCTATGATAAGGAAATATTGTAGGGGCCTTTATAAGTAGAGTAGATCTATAAGGGATCTATAGTAGGGTTCTCTAGTAGCTATTATAAGGAATTATTGTAGCGGCCTTAAGAATTAGAGTAGATCTATCAGGGATCTATAGTAGGGTTCTCTAGTAGCTATTATAAGGAAATATTGTAGGGGCCTTAATAAGTAGAATAGATCTATAAGGGATCTATAGTAGCTATTATAAGGAAATAATGTAGGGCCCTTAATATTTAGGTTAGGGGCCCGGGGGACTTACGGTTGATGGACAAAATCCTGCATGACCCTAAGGACCCTAAACTATGGGAATTATGGTATATTCCTTATAATGGGTAATGCAGGATTTTGTCCATCAGCCGTAGTAAGTAGGTTATAAGGGATCTACAGGTCTACAGGGATCGCCTGAGGGATCTATCGGGTTTACGGCAAAACACTAGTGTAGCGGGCCTTTTAGATGGGTGGTTGTCAAAATTATGGTCTCTTTTTGGGTCCCTATTATAATAAGGCACCTATTATTTAGGGTACCCAAAAAGGGACCCCGATTTTGAAAACCGCCCATATAGGGGCCTTAAAGGGTAAGGAGAATTTCCTCACACTGTGGCCTGGAGCGATATCCTGTCGACCTCCGGCTCGGGATCTAACCTTCTAAGTGAGTTTAGGGTTTAGGGTTCAGGGTTTAGGGTATAGGGTTTCGGGTTCAGGATGTAAGGTTCAGGGTTTAGGCTTCGGGTACTGCCCCCCACACAGTAGCAGTGTATAATAGGGTGACTATTGAGGGTTTTATCTATCTATATTTTACATGTTATTCAACTGTTACTGAATGGGGGCAGTATCCAAGTTTTAGGGTTTAGTGGTCGAGGGGGGATCTGACAGTAGGCCCAAAGAGACTTGAAATGTTGGGTTACACCCAAAGCTTAGAGACATGTGGCTTTGAGGAACAACACAAATTAGAGGTTAAGAGGGTTTCAACAGCATCTCGAGGACGGGCTTGCCGCAAAGAGTATTTCGGCGAACACCGCAGATGTCTATAGAGACTTTTTACAAGGATACTACAAGGGTTACGGCGCCTTAAGAATTAGAATAGAATAGGTTTCGGGGAATACTAATGTAGTAACAAAGCCTATAAGCAAATCTAAGAAAGGAGTCAAAACCTGAAACTGTGACCTCCCCCCTACAAGCAATAGCATTCCTGATTGCAGCCGAAGCCCAGCTCTTGTTCGTGGCAGAAGCCGACTTTTCTTAGCTTAGCGTGAACTACGGCGGGACACCTGGTAACTGGTATCGGCCTTCTAAAAGCTTCATTTTCACGGCCTCTTTGGAGGTGTTTTATGCGTTTTATGAGGCACCGGCGCAGCAGGCTCTCCTCTGTAGACTAACTAGCGTTGAGATGCGACTTAGTTATAGGGTTGTAAAAAGGGTAACTACACTTATTAATAAACAAAGCTACTTGTAACTTGCTAAGTCCCATGACCCTCCAAGTGGGTGGTTGTCAAAATTATGGCCCCTTTTTGGGTCCTTGTTATAATACGGCACCTATTATTTAGGGTACCCCAAAAAGGGGCCATAATTTTGACAACTACCCAAGTAGATCCTAGTAGGAAGCCAGAGCCTCTAACGTTTCATGGATAAGCAGTGTACCTGAAGTTAGAGAGGGATTCTACAGTCGTTCAAGGCTCCCTAACTGCAACCGGACAAAAGCTTTGATGCCAAATGGATCTTGATGAAGTTGTGGCAAGGCGATACTAGCAACACGAATCATCACAGTAGCTCGAGCATTCCTGCAAGATAGCAATGCAAACTGTAGCACTGATCGGTGACCACCTGCGTGCCAGGCAGGCTGTACATCGTCCCACCCTTCAGCCACAAGGCCCTGACGGCAAAACGTGGAACGGTGCTGCAACCGACAGATTGGTAAAGGTTAAACTAAATCAATCAGCGGCGCCAAGCAATCCTAGAACCAATAAAAACCCCCCTAGCCAGACCCTGAACCCTAAACCCGAATCCCAGCACCGAGAACTGCACGGTGGAGTGTCCGCGTCGCTTCCAACACAGATCACCTGAGAACAGTCGTTGTAGTGTAAATCCCTCATTGCATTGAGTATTCTTTTCCCTGTCAGAAGCAATGACGCCGTTGAATGTACTCCTGTTGGTACTATGCAATGATCACTACTGCTCTTCTTACAACTGCACCGTCGCTTGTCGTCGTACAGCCGTAGATTCCTTGGTGGTGCATGTATGGTAGCCTTCCTTCACCCTATCTAATTAAAGTGTACGGGGCCTCAATTTCTGAATTCAGGGCTTGACGGTATGGTTTTCGCACTTCAAGGTCTTGTTTAAGATGGAGTAGGGCTTAAGGCATGGACTGAAACTGCAAGGAATGTGTCAGTGGCGACAACAAAGAACACTACTGCCAAACACAAGGGCCCCAAAGACCACATGCCAGCAAGGTTGTGACACACAAGGTTTCTGGAATCCCACTTAAAGTGGGCGTTACAGCCCCAAACGTTATATCGATGTCTGAATGATTAGTGCCTGTATTCCCGTATACTGCCGCAGGACGAAAGTTCGCCACACGGCCTCGAAGTCAACACATGAGACAATACAACCCCCTTTCCCCCCTAGACTCCTCCACAAGATCCCAGAAGCTCTCCGCCAAGAATATTATGGTAGTATAAATCTGTTCCGCTGGCTACAGAAAACGGACTTGCGGCCACTCCGCTTCTCCGGGGTATATGTTCATGGCATAGTGATAAGACCCTCCGTATGTCGAAACTTTTTTCCCGGTGATGTAGTCCCGATTATAGTCGTACAGTAAAGTATGCCTAACACCTCTCGTAACTCAGGCACGCAAGTGAGGATCCTTCTCCTTGCTGTCGTTACAAGCTCTGAGTTCAGGGCTTAGGGATGCGCAGAGGATATGGGGCTTTCCGAAAATAGGGGTACCTTATTTTGGGGTCCTTATACTATTTAGGGTACTATCTTAGGGTCCCCTATTTTCGGAAACACCCATATTGGGATCCATGGAAAAGGCACAATTAGAGGGCTTCAGGGCTATGCTATGACAGCGTAGATCTAGATCTCAAAAGGGTGAAATTTGAAAGAGTACCTACCTACTTGGAGGTTCATGGGTAGTTATAGGTGGGGTTATAATATGTTACAGTAAGGAAGGCGAATATATTTATAATGCACAATAGATAAAAACCCACAGATAGCTACCCATGAACCTCCAAGTAGCTATCCAAGTCCGACTAGCCAAGAACCATGCCTACTACTGCGAGGCCCTCAACTCCAGAAGGATCGTTTTCGTCGGTAGGCGCTTGACCCCGTGATGACCCCATGAAAAAACACCTTTAAGCTTTGTACATCCTTTTCAGATTCCTACGAATCTCTGAAAAGCTCTACATGAAACCCAAGATAAAAAGGACACCGAACCACGCCTGCCCCCCTGGCAGCGGCACTGCAGAGATCGGAGCCTCTGCGGCACAGCGGGTGCCACTGCTGCGACGACGACGACAACGACGACAACAACTACTGCTGCTGCCCGTGCTGCTACTCCTGATCAGAACTACTTCTTCTACTACTACTCCTACTCCTGTTACAAATCTTACTACTGGGACTCCTGCTACTCTTGCTGCCACCGCTACTGCTGCTGCTGCCACCACCACCACCACCGCCACCACCACCACCACCACCACAAGTTCAACTACAACGACAATCCGAAGTGGGTTTAGCAGAATCCTTAGCCTGAGCAAAAGTAGGCGTCGTAGTGGTGGATTGCAGTGGCAGTGCTGGTAATCGTAGCATTTATTTGCAAGAAGAAGAATATGTAGTAAGTCATTGATGTAGTCTGTCTGATCCCCTCCGTCAGAACTCTACACTCTAGCCCCTAAACGCCCTCTTGTGCTCCTCCATCGGAGCCACAGCGCGTCCAGGCAACGAGGTTCATCGGAGGATGTGCTGACAGATTTTCTGCCGGGCTGGCTAGGGTTTAGGCTTTCTAGGGCTCAGGGCTTTGGGCTTTATGGTTTAGGGCTTCGGGTTTCGGGTTTAGGGTTTTGGCCAATCGTCACCCCTGAGGTCCCTCTACTCTGAATTGCGGTTTGTGGCGGGTTCAATCATTGGATCTGGCCGGGTTTTGCGGGCTTGCTCTTGCTGTCAGTTTCCGTCCAGTGATGCAAGCTGTCGAACCATCACAGGTAAGATTTGACGCGAAAAAGAGTGGCAGCTGTTCTGGATTGAGGGTCCGATGCTTGAAAGCGTTGTTCCAAGTGTTGAGATTGGATCAGGTGCTGATTTTGCGGCTTGGTGGTTGAACATGGGCTCTACTGTCTCGTTGCGTGAGGCTAACGGTAGCGGAGAAGTCAGATCAGTTCAAAACACAACATGAAAACGTGAACCCTGCACTGAATGTCAGCCAATAGCACGGTTTACGGCCGAAGTTAAGGGTTTTGACCGCATGACGCAGGATCTGCCCACGCCCAGTGCTCCAAACACGAACCTGTTCTACCTTGACTGAAGCATTCCAAGTCTCGAAGGTCTTTGGTTGAAATATCTCGACATTCGAGCCATCTTAAGAACTACCCTTAACTCCAAATAACCTACCTTTTCAGGGTTTCCTATTATGATTTCCTTATCTAAGTCCTTCAAAAGGTAGGTTATTCCGGGTTAAGGTAGGGCATGAAACAGAATCCCACAACCCTAAACCCTAAATCCCACAACCCTAAACCCTAAACCCCAAATCCCACAACCCGAAACCCTAAACCCTAAATCCCACAACCCTAAACCCTAAACCCTAAATCCCACAACCCGAAACCCTAAACCCTAAGTCCCACAACCCTAAACCCCAAATCCCACAACCCGAAACCCTAAACCCCGAAAGCCCAGGCCAAGGACCCCTCGACCGAACTCCTCTTTGTGCCCGGCAGGGCATAATGTCTGGGCTTTTAAGTAACCAGGGAGAAACAAGCATAAACCTTTATCTCATAATATGGTTCCTAAAAGAAAAAGTATTAAAGTATGGCTTTATTTCATAATATGGTTCCTTTAAGAAAAAAGTATTAAAGTATGGTACTCCCAAGCCCAGATGTCCACGTCTTAGACGTGTAGTTGTCAGACAGCGAGGGCTGAGGATTTAGGTGCTTCGGGTTTCGGGTTCTTGGGGTTTTGGGGAAGTTTAGGGCTTTGGGCTTACGCAGGCTTCTGGGTTTGGGGCTGAGGGGCTTGATTCTCAGCATTTTGTGGGTTTTAACGGGTTCGAGGGGGAGGGTTCAGGCCTTGGACATCGGATTGTCAGGGTTTAGGGTTTCCGGGTTTAGGGGTTTAGGGTTTTAGGGTTTCGGGGTTTAGGGGATTCTCAGGTTGTGTTCCGGGAAAATCTGCGGAATCCTACAGTCAAGTCCAGAAAGTTGGAAGACCAACATGACTCCTGGATCCTGCACAAGAGTACTTGGAGGGTCTTTAGGGGACTTAGTAACTGGTTATTTTAGGGACTTATAAGTACCATAACCCCAATTAGGGTCCCTTTTAGGGTACTTATAAGTCTACTTACTACCTACTTACTAANACTTAGTAACTGGTTATTTTAGGGACTTATAAGTACCATAACCCCAATTAGGGTCCCTTTTAGGGTACTTATAAGTCTACTTACTACCTACTTACTAAGTCCCCCGACCCTCCAAGTACCCCAGCCCAAAACAGGTCAACCTTTTCAAATACGGATATGAACCCCAAAAGGTTGAAGGTTACCTACTCAGCTACTAAGCTTAGAGAACTACCCATATAGCCCTACCCATATAGCCATATAGTACCCTTCTAGAAACCCAATAGAAACAAAATGACTCGATGGTGATGTTCCAACTTTCTGGTGTACTGTAGGAGAGTGCCAACCGCGCTCCCGGTCTCCGCAGTGACGGACACGGATGATGTTGTGCAGACCCATCCAGCGGTTTAGGGTTTAGGGCCAGCAGTTCTTTCAAGCTTGCGCAATTTCCAGTTCCAGAATGGCTTAATAGAGGGGCCTTAATAATTAGAATAAGGTCTCGGGGCATATGCTTTAAGGAATCCTTCGAAACTGCTCTATCTTGACGTATATCATGGTAGGATGCCTTTCTTTGGGGTAATTCTGCTTAGTATCGTCAATTTCCATCTACAGTTAGTTTTTCATGTTCATGTATGATCATCGAATCCAAACCCAAAACTGTAACGAGCTAGAACCTCAAATGCCTAAACCTGTATAGAACTCCTGTAGAAACGTTATTCTGAAACCCTTCAAAATACCGGGGTCTGAAAACGGAACAACAGTGTTCGCTAAGGTTCCGTAAATCCCGATGTAGTTCTACCACTAAACCCTCCCTAAACCCTAAACCCCTAAACCCTAAACCCTTAAACCCAGACAATTACAATCCGCCCCTGCAGGCCGCTACAATAGTTCCCTAGTATGGGTAGTTCTCTAAATTAGGGTCTCTTTTCGGGTCCTTTCTAAAGGGTGCCGCCCTGTGTTAAAAGAGACCCTAATTTAGAGAATTACCCATGTAGCTATACCATATTGCCCCCATCTACAGAACCCCCCAAACCCTAAACCCTAAACCCCTAAACCCTAAACAGAGTCTCTGGGGGGCCCTCTGGCACTTCTATTATGAAACCCGAGATAGACACTGACTTTTCAGTAAATCCTAAACTGGGCTTTCAAGTAGCCAGGGAGAAAAAAGTATAAACTCTTTTTTTTTATAATGGTTCCATTAAGAAAAAAAGTATTAAAGTATGGTACTCCAAAGCCCAGTAGTAGAGTCTCTGGGGTACCGCAGGCACGACAGCATTATCCAGCCGGCACACTCTTTGAGCTTGCTGGGGGGAGGCCTGCAAAGCTCGGGGGCTTCGTGCAAGCCAGGGTCTAGTGTGTTGCAGGCTTATGGGGTTTGGGGTTTAGGCGTTTAGGGTTTACGGTATTAGGGTTTAGGGGATAGAGTTTCGGTTTGGGGTTTAGGGGTTTAGGTTTTTGGGTTCCGCGTTTTACTGGTGTAGGTTTTAGCGTCTATGTCCAGGTGTTAGGGCTTAAGGTTTAGGAGTCTATGCGTACGTCAGGCGTCAGGGTTTGTCCCTATAGAATCAACATGGACAGGGCCCTTGAGAGGGGGACGCCTTCAAGAAGCTACCTTCATGAATGTGTCTAGATTCTTGCTGCACGCGGCAACCCTAGTCAACCCCTATCGAACCCTATCCAAATCAACAAAGCCCCATAAACGCTGATGCTACCTCTTTAAAATTAGATTTTAGGAGGGGACATTCAAACAGAATCCTAAACCACAAAACCCTAATCCAGAATCTTTTGATTTCCTTTAGGGCTTAGGAGTTTGGAGGGCATTTAGCGTCAAGGGTTTGCAGCTTGACGCTTGTTTACTTCCTTACCCTAAGGCTCCAAGTACCTCTATCGTATATGCTTAGGGCTTCAAGTACCCTTCTGAGGCCTAAGTATATACTATGTGGGTAGATGGAGCCTGAGGGTTGCTAAGAACCCCCAACACGCCGCCTAAACATGGATGCCTTTGGGGTTACAGGTGATCTTTGCAACTCGGCTTGGTGCCAAAAGTTTTGCGGGTGGCGGATGGCACCTAAATCGCTGCACTAGCACTTGGGTTTGTGGGAATGTTCCTTAAATCACAATATTCAACCACCTTGAAATCTGAGGTATATTCCGAAATGTAGGGTGCTGCGCTGCGCTCTCCCGGAATAAACTTCTGCACTTCCAGCTGCTTAGGACTCGGGGAAGGCTCCCAGGGCCCAGTGGTTAGGCCAAGTTTACTGGGCTGTTAAGCAACCAGGGAGAATAAGTATAAACTTTTATTTCATAAGGGTTCCTTTAAGGAAAAAAGTATTAAAGTATGGTACTCCAGAGCCAATTCTAGGCCAGGAGCTCGAACTTTGGCTCAGAACCGTCTAGAAGTTTAACTGCGCTAATCTGCGCGAGCATCCGATTTTGTAATGTAAGGGCCTGAATAAATTGACCTGGCTAAGGGGTACATAATGTAGGAACCTGATTAAGAAACCCTGGGCCTATAACCCCAAAATAGCAGGCTTCATATAAGGTGCCCTAATACCAGCCCAAGATTTCTTAATCAGGTTCCTACATTATTATAGTACCCGTATAGATCCCTTATGGTAACCCTTATAGACCCCTCTAAAGGAACCGTAATAAAGGCCCAAGGTTTCTTAATCAGGTTCCTACATATTATTCATGTTGGAGACACCAGGGACTATAGGCTTTACCCTTACCTGGGCTTTTAAGTAACCAGGGAGAAAAAAGTATAAACTTTTATTTCATAAGGGTTCCTTTAAGAAAAAAAGTATTAAAGTATGGTACTCCAAAGCCCAGATACTACTGATTCCGACCGTAGATTACTTCATCCTGGCCGGAGAATTCCGAGCTCACATCTGTGCGCGTTCAGAACCCTACGTCTTCGCCATCACTGTCCTGGCGGGACGAAATGAGACAATGTAGGGGCCTGATCAAAAAGAATAGGGTTTAGGTGTGTATGGTACTATAACTATGATATTGACAGGCAATCTCTAAGAAAAACTCTAAGTAATCATTCAGGCTTAGGGCTTGTGGGGTTTTCGCTTTCTCATCCAGCTCTCATCCCTAAACGGCAAAGGCAAACTTGAGACCTTAACCAAAAGCCCAAATCACTTACCACAACGCACAGAACCTAAGTTCATGCCATGAGGGTAGTTCTCTAGAGTAGAGTCCCTGTTTAGGACCCGAACAGAGGCCCTAACTTCGAGAACTACCCCAAGGAGCTCCGGACCCTGACCCTACTTGGAGGGTCGGGGGACTTAGTAAGTAGTAAGTAGACTTATAAGTACCCTAAAAGGGACCCTAATTGGGGTTATGGCACCCTAAAATAACCAGTTACTAAGTCCCCCGACCCTCCAAGTAGACCAGAACCCATATAGCCATATGCAAAAATGCAGAAACTCTGCAGCCTAAACCCACAACCTCTAAACCTCTAAACCCTACACCATGAACCCTAAGCGGTGAGCCAGAGGTCGTAGATCCAGATCAAAATCAATATCCTGGGTGATTAGCGCCTAGAAGCAATCCAGCAAGCCCAAAACCGTCAGCTAATGTGTAGCAGTTGGTTGTTAAGGAAGTAGTCGTGACCCCTTGGAGCTGTTTTATGGCTATGCTATAGTACACCGAGAAACCCTTTTGAAACTATGAAGGCCCCGACCCCCGATGACCTAAACTCTACCAAAAAACTCACTGGCCCAAAACCCAAGGGAATAAAATTTGAAACTTTCAGAATCAACTACCTTAAAAGAACCCCAAAAGTTGAAAAGTTGAAACTTTCAGAATGGACTACCTTAAAAGAACCCCAAAAGTTGAAAAGTTGAAACTTTCAGAATGGACTACCTTAAAAGAACACCAAAAGTTGAATAGTTGAGGCTTTCAGAATCGACTACCTTAAAAGAACCCCAAAAGTTGAAAAGTTGAAACTTTCAGAATGGACTACCTTAAAAGAACACCAAAAGTTGAAAAGTTGAAACTTTCAGAATGGACTACCTTAAAAGAACCCCAAAAGTTGAAAAGTTGAAACTTTCAGAATGGACTACCTTAAAAGAACACCAAAAGTTGAAAAGTTGAAACTTTCAGAATCGACTACCTTAAAAGAACACCAAAAGTTGAAAAGTTGAAACTTTCAGAATCGACTACCTTAAACCCCAAAAGTTGAAAAGTTGAAACTTTCAGAATGGACTACCTTAAAAGAACACCAAAAGTTGAAAAGTTGAAACTTTCAGAATCGACTACCTTAAAAGAACCCCAAAAGTTGAAAAGNTGGACTACCTTAAAAGAACACCAAAAGTTGAAAAGTTGAAACTTTCAGAATCGACTACCTTAAAAGAACCCCAAAAGTTGAAAAGTTGAAACTTTCAGAATGGACTACCTTAAAAGAACCCCAAAAGTTGAAAAGTTGAAACTTTCAGAATGGACCACCTTAAAAGAACACCAAAAGTTGAAAAGTTGAAACTTTCAGAATCGACTACCTTAAAAGAACCCCAAAAGTTGAAAAGCTGAGTTTACGGCCAATAAGAAAAGCTTTAAAGGAGCCTTGGGCCCATATGCCTCAAGCTTGTGTCTGCGACGCCCAAGTCTTGGAAACCCTACACCCTAAACCCCTAAACTAAACCCTAAACCCATAAACCCTAAACCCCTAAACCCTAACTAAACCCTAAGCCCTTTAAACCCTAATCCCTCAAACCCTAAACCTTTAAACCCCTAAACCCCTAACCCCTAAACCCCTAATCCCTAAACGATCTTCTTCTTCGTTAAAAAGGACCCCTAAAAGGGAGCCTAATTCAGGGAACTACCCGCTAGCTCTTCGTCTTGCTGCCTGACCCCCAAACCCTAAACTAAACCCGAACACCTAGACTAAACCCTTAGACTATAACCCCTTAAGCCCTAAACCCTTACACCACTAAACCCTACGCCCCTAAACCCCTATACATCCCTAAACGCTCTTCTTCTGCTTGCCTGGGCCGCCTTCAAGGGAGCCTTCTTCGGCTTCGCCCGAGCCTGCTTAGAGGCCCAGGGGACTTAGTCATAGGGTGTAGGGTTTAGGGTTTAAAGTTTAGGGAAAGTTTAGGGTTTAAAGTTTAGGGTTTAAAGTTTAGGGTTTAGGGTACTTAGAGGGCCCAGGAGACGTAGTAAGCAGGTTATATGCAGGATTCTAAGTACCCTAGATGGAGTTATCCCAATTAGAACCCTACTTATAACCTACTTACTAAGTCCCCTCTGCCTCCGAGTGGGTGCTGCGGAGCAGCGAGGTCTTCTAAACCCTAAACCCGAAAGCCCTAAACCCTAAACCCGAAAGCCCTAAACCCTAAACCCGAAAGCCCTAAACCCTAAACCCGAAAGCCCTAAACCCGAAAGCGACAAACATCCTAGACCTCGAGAAGCCCCCAAGCTCCTTGAACGAAGCCGGAGAAAACCACTCCCACAAGAACCTCATAACTGGAGACACGCGGTCTTGTGTTAAGCCTACTTGGAGGTTCATGGGTAGTTATATGTAGGGTTATAAGTCCCTTAATATGGGTTATCAGTACAGTTACCCTACTTTTTACCCCACTTCTAACTACCCATGAACCTCCAAGTATGCGGGTAGTTCGATAAATTAGAGCCCCTTTTTGGATCACAATGATAGTGCGGCACCCTTATAAAAAAGGATCCTACTTGTACATGGGACCCTAATTTAGAGAGCTACCCATGCGGGTTCCTGTGTTGGTGAAGAGTTCCTACTGAACACTTCTTGAGGTTCAAGGGTAGTTATAAGTGGGGTTAACTATAACTATGTCCAATATTTGGGGACTTATAGCCCGACATAGAAGCACCCATGAACCTTCAAGGGCTTCAAAAGGACCTTCCATACAACCCCTTCATCCTTTTGAAAACCCTTCAAGGCTCTGCTTTTTTTACGGTACGTTCCCGCGCATAACACCCTATAGAGCTTCATCACGCGGTTAAAAGAACCGGTTCAGGATTTAGGGTTTAGGTAAAATCTGTATGAACCGAGGGAGAACCCTGTGCGAGCCCAACGAAAACCGTAAACGCTAGGCTCTCAAACTCTAAAGCCTGAAACCCCTACAGACCTCAAACCCGAAAACTCAAGCCCCACTTGGAGGGTCATGAGTAGCTATAAGTGGGGTTGCAGCAGCCCTCATCATGACTTGAAAACCGGCAACCACACCCTGTTCGAACTCTTCAGGCCTCCAAACTTTATGCTGTAGCCACGCGGCAGAGTCCCACTTGAAGGAAGCCTCAAAGGAACCCTATTCCAACCCATGAAGCCCTGATAGCAACCCTCAGTATAACCATATCAAGAACCCTCAAGAAACCCTATCCCAATTACGAAAGGATCGGTTTTAGGCGTTTGATCTGGGACCGACGCCGGTTTCTTGCCGGAGCTCGTGCCTGTTTCAGATTCGGTGAGAACTGGGAGATCGTAGCAGATTGGGGTTTGGGGTTTAGAGTTTGGGGTGTAGGGTAGAATCATGCTTGGAGCCCGCAAATACGGCGGCCCTAATCTATGCGCACCCTGAACCCTAAACCCGTGGGGGTCTTGACTTAAAAGATGTGCTTCACGATGCACAGGGTTCGTGGTTGGGGCTTGGTTGTGTGAGTACGGGATTAAGGGGGATATCGGAGACTGAAGTGCCAGGCTAAATACCGAACCCAGTGCCTGTCACTTCTTAAAGCCTCAACCCTAGCTAAATCTACCCAGAGCCTCCAAAACCCCTTAATTAAGGGAATATACCTTAAATCATAAAAGGGATCCTATTATAATTTAAGGTATATTCCTGAATTAAGGGGTTTTGGAGGCTCTGGGTAAGCCTTTCTCCCAATACCCCTTAATTGGGAGTTTCCGAAAATTAGGGGTACCTTATTTTGGGGGATAGGCCTTAAAAAAATTAAATAAGCATCAAAAAGAATTAAATAAGCATCAGAAAAAATTAAATAAGCATCAAAAAATTAAACTGCTTTAACATGGCAAAAATAAGAAAAAGAGAAAGAAAGAAAGGAAGAAAGAAAGAACGAAAGAACGAACGAGCGAAGGAGGAAAGCAAGAAAGAAAGAAAGAAAGAACGAATGCACGAAAGAGAGAAGGAGGAAAGAAAGAAAGAAAGAAAGAAAGAAAGAATAAAGAAAGAAAAAAGACAGAAAGAAACAACAAGAGAGACAGGAAGAAAGAATGAAAGAAAGAACGAAAGAACGAAAGAGAGAAAGAAAGAACTAAAGCAAGAACGAAAGCAAAAAAAGAAAGCACGAAATAAAGAATGACAGAAATCACACGAATGAAACACACAAAGATTGAACAAAAGTGACCACAGAAGAAAAGAACGAAAGAACGAACGAGCGAAAGAAACAAAGACAGAACGAAAGACACAACAGAAAACAAACAGAAAGAACGAAAGAAAGCAGTAAAGGAAAGACCGAGAAAGATAAGCAGAACGAGAAAATGCAAAGCAACAGCGGCAAAGACACCAAATAACATGAAAGAACAACGACAGAACAACGAAAGAGAAACAAAAAACAAGACAACTCGATAAAACAAACCCAATGAAATAAAGAACCAACGCAAGGAAGAAAACAAGAAATGAAGAAACGACATATGCCAATCACTGCTATGTACTACATACGGCTGCTGCACAAAATCCTGCATTCCCCATTGTAAGGAATATACCAGAATTCCCATAGTTTCGGGTCCTTAAGGTCATGCAGGCCTTTGTTTTACAGCAGTGGTACAGACGACATACGACACACTACATACTGCATACTTACCACATACAACAAAGTACATACTATGTACTACGTTATAAGTCATTTACTATGTCTACCAATTAATTTATAGAATATACTCTATACTATACCCTATATAATCTTGACTATATACTGTATAGGGTATACTGTGTACAACCTACTACNCTATGTCTACCAATTAATTTATAGAATATACTCTATACTATACCCTATATAATCTTGACTATATACTGTATAGGGTATACTGTGTACAACCTACTACTCTGTGGATACTACATACGTTGCATTATATGCTATGTAGTATGTTGTATACACTATGTGCTGTATAGAAAAGATTCTTTACTTTGAAATATCCGTTATGTCTCCTATACCATTATTGAAAACTACATACTACATCGTAGATACTACATACTTCATACCATGTGTTATGTGCTCTTCCCTATATACTACATATTGCATATTTTCGTGCTATATACGATAGGCTTCCTGTATTCTTGTTCTTGCGACACTAGACCACTAACTGCATGCGCTGTGCTCTACACTATCTATTAAACCACATATACGATGATACTGTACTATACTATGTGGCGGCGGTGGTGCTGGTGGTGCTGCTGGCGGTGGTGCTGATGGTGGTACTGGTGGTGGTGCTGGTGGTGGCGCTGTGGTGCTGCTGGTGGTGCTGGTGGCGGTGTGTGGTGTCGTTGATGTTGTTGCTGTCGTCGTTGGTGGTGGTGGTGTCGTTGATGTTGTTGCTGTCGTCGTTGGTGGTGGTGGTGTCGTTGATGTCGTTGCTGTCGTCGTCGGCGTCCTGNCCACCAAGGCAAATAGTCGTGGGAATGGCTGCATTTCCTATGATTTAATTTTTTTTGATGCCACCACCACCACCGCCACCAAGGCAAATAGTCGTGGGAATGGCTGCATTTCCTATGATTTAATTTTTTTGATGCTTATTTTATTTTTTTTGATTCCTGCATTTAATTTTTTTTGATGCTTATTTAATTTTTTTTTGATGCCTCACCCCCTTATTTTGGGTCCTTATAAAAAAGGATCCTACTATTTAATACTGAATCAGGGTCCCCTGTTTCCGGAAACTCCCTTATTTCTCTGGGCCGAAATGATCAGACTGGTGATTTGAGCACGTTTTGAAAAGACACACCTTCGGGTACCCGAAGCAAGAGTGTTCCTAGTTCTTCAGGGTGCGTATCTTGTATAAAATCCAATTACATCAGCTATTGAGGAACCTCGTGGTGCAGAGTTCTAGAGTTCGAGAAAGGGCTTACATATGCAAGGGCTCTGCAAGGTTTGAGGGCTTAGGCTTCCGAGAGGGCAGGGCTACGCTGTGGTGAACGCATAGATAAGCTTTGGTGAGGGCTTCGGTAAACCGCCTCCGGATGTCTCTTCGATTTCACAAGCTAACCCATCAGCATAAACACCATAATCATGCACGCCGCTGTAAACTCCTTGGTGAGCCGAAGCTTGCCAACTGAGGACTGGCTCCCCGTCGTGCATCCGTCCACATTTTTCCAGGCCGGCTAGCTCTTAATTCAGACATTCAACACAAATTAAAAGGCGAAGCCCAGCAGCATTCAAGGAAGTTCCAATACCCAAAGGTATTCTGCTCACCGAGTCCGCAAGCACATCTAAACCGAAAGCCCTGGACAGACGCAAGGTTAACGTTTTTATCTGCGGATTCGGAAAATTTCATGCGGTTCATGGGCGGCTGAGACTTCTTACCCTCCAAGTAGCCCAGAAATTCCAAGCCCTGCGCTGTGGGAACTCTATCAACTTTCAACGGTTTAGGTTTCCACGAAAACCCCTTAAGATCATAAAGCCACGGCGTAGATTTTAGGGTTCTACGAAACTCCCTTAAGATCCTTATACAGCCCTTGGATGCGTTGGGGCTGCAGCTGGCTGCTGCCACGTCGTCTGTTGAGGGCTTCTTCTCCCCAGGGCCTCGGCGTACGGGTGTTTCCAAACTTACGGATTGTACATGGGTCTTTCAGGTCTTGTATCAGTTGTGTAGGGCCATAGCCTACTGCTTTCTGAAGCTTACTTCAGAACATAAAGGGAGCCTGCAAACAACTAGGCCTTCGTCATTTGGCGTGCATGTAAGAAGGACTCGACTTCGGGGCTCTGCATGCTCTCCGGTATCATTTTCCAGAAACGAAGCATGTAGGGTTTGGGGGCCACAGAGTGATGAGTTCGTTGTTATTCATGGGGCATCGTAGACATGCGGAACCGCAGCCTATGCTGACAGCCGCATGAGTTTTGCTGATTTGGCCGTGACCAGGAAAAATAATCCGCGATGTTTGTTTGAGAAGACGGGCAGGCAGGAAACATGCAACAGTTCGTGGGGCTCGTGGGCTTGTCACGCCTAAGTGAGCACCAGTGCCAGAACCAGGGCTTTCACGGAGTATTTTGCGCTGTGCAAAAAGATTCGCTTGCAATTTTGTTCTCTGATTCTGATAGGACCAGTATAGAATTATCGTAATCTCATTCTAGTATTCTCATCGTTCTATTCTTGTAGTATCACAGTAATATCACAGTACGATGGCAGTATATACTACCGTAGTCTTGTTACAATGCTATCACAGTATTCTGAGTGTCTAATTACAGCACCATTGCACTATTCTTGCATGCATCGCAACTGAGGTCGCTGCGAGCCTTGGGCCTCTTGACCTCCCAAAGTCAAGAATCAGGTTTAGGGTTTAGGGTTTGGGGCTTGGCTCTAAGTTTTTGCTTTTTTAGGGCCCCTTTTCGTCTGCATCAGCGAAAGCCTCATTTGAGGCGAGGCTCTAAGGTTTAGGGCTTAATGTTTTGGGTCGGAAAACATGTAAGGTTTAGACGAGGTTTAGGGTTTTAGTGCTTCGTCCGCGAAGTATATCACTGGCATAAGAACAGGATACCAACTTCCATCTTCGACAAGTGTGCTAGTTATTGTGGTAACATACGGCGTCATCAAGACCTACTTCTCGGATCCCGTGGCACCCGAATCTTCGCAGCTAGTATAGGGCCCTTGAGAATCAGAATCGGGTTTGGGGGTGTATATATATATATATCTGTCTACATAAATAAGGGACCCCAAGGAACACAATTATGATGGTACTATACGGAGAGTGAGAAAGTGCTGGAAAGAAATGGCATGGGTGGCTTCTACACTGGAAGGGGCTTAACCACGTATAACCCCGAACGCCCTCAACCCCACCCCTAAAAGCGAACAATGAACGACTACGTTCTAAGGGTTGGCTCCCCGATACAGGCATGTGCAAACTAAACCAAACTTTCGGGACCCTTGCCACAACCGTTGTGCATGGGTGCCCGGAGACTCCCAATCCGTTAATTGAATAGTACCTGAATCGCAATCAGGGTCCCTCTATATTCCTCGGTTTTAGGGCTTAGGGTTTATTCCTCAAGAGGCTTTGGGGTCTCTGGGTAGGCTCTGATTGCCTGAACGTCTACAGCCTTAACCCCAAGATCCCAAATTCCCAGGCGACAAAATCATCTTCTTTTCACCAGTCCCAACGAAGTCGAATCCTCTAATTCTAAAGCCCGAAACCCAAAACTCAGAAAAAAGTACCCTAAACCCTAAACTCCTGAATCTCCTCCAAGGCAATGAAGCCCCACCTATGCCCTAAACCCTAGACCCCCCTAGACCCAAGAGTAGCCTAGGAATAACAAGGGTGCCCTTTTTGGGTTAAAGGGATTTATACGTGAACCTAAACCCTGAAAAAGGGAATACGGGCCTACTCCGGGTCCTAGCCCATGAATTTTTTCCAAAGCAATGAAAGCCTTTACAGGAGCTCTACAAAGAGACGAGTCTCTACACCTGCCTTCTTGTTAAAGAACTTCATCTAAGTTGCCATAATAAGGACACCCTGTCATTTACTTTTTATTCCCTTGAACCCTAAGCCCTCAACTCCTGCTCTGGTAATTTCAAACTGAGCTACTCCATCTTTTCTACTACAACACTACGTATTACTGGAATAAGATCATGGAGCATGATGCATGACATGACGATAATATTGCTACAATAGGACATAGTACTACAAGCATACTATGATATTTACTATAATACGACAATAGGCGACTAGAGTTATGAATGCTGTTATGAGGCCCGGCCTTCAATACCATAATGCTATATAAGAAACTACTGCTACTGCTACTGCCACTGCTACTGCTACTGCCAGGGCCACTGCTACTGCTACTGGTACTGCTACTCCTCCTCCTCCTACTACTACTACTACTATGATACTTCTATAATTATCCGATTATGAGGCCCGGCCTTCTTGCTGCCTTCAGGACCAGAGCTGCTCAAGCTCCCGGCTTTGTCGGCCCTCAGAAAGACAGAGCTTTTTGTGTGGCTTCCATGATACCGTTTGGAGCTTAGGGGCTTTGGGTTTCGGGGGTTGGGAGGTTTGGGTTTCGGGGCCAAGGGGTTCATGGTTTAGGGCTTGAGGGTTGAGGGGTTTCGGGGCTTTGGGGTTTAGGGGGCTAGGTTTCTCTATGAGACTTTGAAGAAAAGTTTCGGGCACAACCTTAGTGACGTGCAGGGTGGAGGGCTGCAAGTGATCGCAGACTTCAGGATTCCCACGCTTTCCGGGTCCAAGTGCAGGGTTCCGTGGGGTTAGGCTTCAGAGTTTAGGGTTTTAGAGTTCAGCGTTCAGGGCTTAGGGTTTTGGGGTTGAGGGTCTGGTAGGTTTCTTGCGGTTTAAGCCCTCCAAGCTGCTCATTTCTTTCTGGATGGTCCGGGGTGGGATGGCCTGTCCTGACTGCTGAGAACCAGAGACGAATGTAATCTAGGGGTCAGGGGCCCGAATCGTGAGATTAGGGCTTGAAGAATCCTTTTATACCATAGGTACATCATGGAACGCGAGCCACCGCCACCACCAGCAGCATCTCCAGGACGACGATTGACTTTGACCACGACCACGACTACGATGACGACTGCTGCCGTCAACGGGTTCTTCTAGACTGGCATTCTGTTAAAGGGTGCTTCAACATCAAGACCTTATATAACGACTAGATCAAGAACAACCTTCTCACCCACATTCCCTCGAAACAGATGGGTGTCCGAAGCTCACTGAACGCACAATGTCTTCGTTTCCTGAGGCTCCTGGCGCTTTTGCTTGGCTCGCACGCCGTGTGCTAGCCTGATGAAAACAGTCAAGTCGCTTCGTAACTTCTGGGTGGGAAAACCAGGACAATGGCTCCAGGCATGGGTCTCGACCCGCGGATCTTCAGAGACGGCCTTGACGTAGCTTCATCTCTTACCTAATCCATGCCAAGAGACATTCTGCCATGCTGACTGTGGTGGGGTCCTTATTTGTAGTAACCTCTAACATACGGTTTACAACATATACATATACTACAGTAGCTTAATAATGTAAGTAAGCTATTACATAATCCGAGAAGCCCTTGCAAAAGGCAATATCTGAATGCGCATGGTGGTAGGAGTCTAATTTCTCAACAAATAAAAGCTCTAATGATAGGTTCTTAAGGCGGTTTGAGAGTCGCACAGCCCAGTAGTCTTGGCCATGACTGTTCAGGAGTTGGCTCAACGGTCGGGCAACGTAAGGGTCGGAAAGAATTATCAAAAGTATTCCCTGAACCATTGTTGTCATATTCTTCCTGAGGGATCATTAGTGTAATTATACCATAACGAACCCCAAAACTCTATTCTAATCATTGAGGCCCCTGTCAGGACATGACATCAATCCCTCTTACACTAAGCGTCCCTGAACAATCACATACTAGGCCCCTGATGTACCTACACTATTCCCTAAACCCTAAACCCTAAACCGTAAAACCAAGGACTTCCTTATGTAGCTTCACTATTCCCTGCATTAGAATAGGATTTTATGACCCCAAAAGCTTAAAGGATACCACCCAGCTCTCCGAAGTAGTTTTGATCTTCTGTTCTGCTACATTAAACCCTAAACCCCTAAGCCATAAATCCCTTGTTCTGGAGTCCATCCGTCAGACCATGCAGCCGCCCAAAAGGCCCAAGGGGCGATGACCCTTTTGGAGGCCAGCAACATAGTGCAGGTGCTTCGTCAGGCCTGGCCCGACTCTGGCAGAAGAATGTCTTGGGGAAACCACGCGTAGCGTTCGAAAGCCAGTGCTTTGTCCTGATGCAAGGACATATGCTTGTCCTTGTTCTTGGCGGCGCCCGGTTGTGGCCACCAGCCAACCGAATCCGAGAAGAAGGCATGACGAACCTGTACAGCAGGCCCGACCCATCTCTTTTCTGCTGCAAAGGTCTTCAGCTTCAAAACTGTGTTGGCAGCACTAACATCACGCCATCCTGCGCGATTGCTGGCATCTGGACTCAAGTTTTGGAGGTGCAGCGTCAGTCGGCCATCAGACCGTGATGTCAGGTCATCAGGCAATCCCAGACTCAGACCATCAGGCCTGGCATGTGGCTTGTGATTTCATCACAGATGCCGAGGAGGAACTGCAGCCTTTTTAATACTGGAATAACAACGTCGTGAACGCCCTAAACCGAAAAATCTGAGCCCCTCAACCCCCGAAACCCCTCTAAGCCCTAAACCCCTGAACCCCTAAACCGCCAGAAGTGATCTCTTTCTTCTTCTGCCTTTTTGAGCTTACCGGCCTCAGCCGGAGGGCCTGGCAGCAGCGGGCCTCAGAACGGTGTTGGAATCGGATCTCTTTTCGCGCTTCGTAAGATCTAACAACTTGGTGCTACATTTTTTGTTAGGATTTAAGGTGTAGGGACTTATAAGATCTCATACGGGGTCTATAGCAATTGAGTCTGTAGTGTTTATTACAAGGGCTCGATAGGGTTTTCATAGGGTTGTGCAGGGGTTTAGGCTTAGAGTGGTGACGTGCAGCGCAGGGGTAGCATTTGGTCGAGATCTTTTAGGATTTCAGGGGTTTGGGGCTTTCGCGGTTCAAATTATTTTGTTTGGGTGTTCAGGGTTGATGACGTTGGGTCTGTTCTTTGGTTTTGGGATTATGCTTCTTTGTTTCAATTTTTTTTGCGTTGGTTTAGGGTCTGGTTTCGTTGGTGCAATTTTGATATGTTTTTGTGTCTGGGTTTAGGGTCCTGCGCTGTGTGGTTCATTTCTTGCGGTTTGGGCTTGGCCTTTTGGTTTCATCGCTTGGGTCTTAGGTGTGGCTCGGGTTTTGTTCAACGTGTCTGAGGTTTGGGGAGAAAGTTTGAGGTTTTTGGGTTCAGGGTTTAGGGCTTTGGTTCTGTCAGGACTTTGTGTAGATGGCGAGAGCGACGAGGGGTGTGACGCCACTTTGCAGCGTGATGCCATCCCAAATGAGCCTCCAGGAGGAGGGGCAGGGGAGGTTGGGTGCTCTCTGCCAGAACTCATCCTTCAACACGGCGTCTGTGACGTGCATGGCTGCAGCTGCCAATGAGTCCATGGCGTGCTTGCTGTGCTGAAGGTGCCCAATGTCCACGCGTCTTTTTACGAAGTACAAGCAGACTTGGCCCGAATGTATTATTAAGTGCACAATTACAGGGACTTTTCGCCCAGCAGCGACCCTTAAACCCTAAATCCTAAAACCCTACACCCTAAAACCCTAAACGCTAACAGCCCTAAACCGCACCTCTCAAAGTAACACCTGCCCAAACTCAAGGCTGGGTCTCTCAGAGAGCCCAACTTATCCGATATTCAGAGGTTACCTGTGCCCGAAAAGACCTACCCTTTTAGGGTTCATTGCTATAGTTTCTATATATATATAGTTCCTTCAAAACTAGGTCTTTGGGGCCACAGGTATATATATATATAATATATATATATATATATATATATATATATATATATATATCAAAAATGCAAATAGAGGCCGCTTTTGCTGTAAGGCTTTAGGTTACAAAGGGTCATGAAAGGTTTTGGGCCCTGGTGCCAATTGGGGCTCGTGCATTAAGCTTTCAGCCTAATGCAGGACCTTAATGATTTCAATAGGGTTTTGGTAGTCTAATCCTAAAAGGATCTCTAAGGAATAGTATTGGTGAAGGCCCTAAACCCTAAATCCTAAGCCCTAAATCCTAAACCCTAAATCCTAAACCCAAAACTCCAAAACCCCCCCTTGGTTTAGGCTTCCTCATTACATCTCAATACACAGAACCGCAAAGCTCCCGAGTCGAAATCCCAAAGCCCCTAGAGCCTGCAGAAACCCATGAATTATACTAAGGTACTATAGTTGCGTGATTGAAACCCTAGACCTCAAACCCTTAGCGTTTTTTTAAAGGGGTTTCCTTAGGGGCTACTATAAGGGATGCTACAAGGGTACTATAGTATAGGGGCCTTAATAATTCAGAATAGGGTTTTGGGGTCCATTGTATAATAAGGAACCTAATTATTCAGGCTCCTATGGCTGGGCTTTTTCAGCACCCAGGGAGAAAAAGTATGAACTTTTATTTCATAATGGTTCCTTTAAGAAAAAAAGTATTAAAGTATGGTACTCCAAAGCCGAGCATAGGGCCCTCAAGGGAGCTTGTAACCCTGAAATCTGAAACCCTAAACCCTATATACGGCTGTAGTACCCTTATAAGAACCCTAAGAGTTCCTGTTTAAGGAACCCCCCAAACCCCAAGGGCGCATGTTGTAGGGTCCTCAAGGGAGGGTGGTTCAAGGGGGGAGGGTACAAAGGATCCTTAGGGAACTTTAAGGGAACCGTAGGGAGCACTAGAGAGAACTAGGGATTAGTTGGTTATCTACCCCCCTCGGAGCCCCCTCCCATAAGGATACTATAAATGAATATTCTCAAACATTGATCAAAGCACTGGGGAACCATAGTGAGTCACCTCCAGTATCGGAAAGCTCCGTAGGTAAACTGTAAGGCCCCTTGAGACACTTAGACTTAAACTCAAAAACCCGAAACCCGGAAAGCCTACCCTCAAACCCGAAAGGCCTAAACACTGAAACCCGGAAAGCCATGGCCCTAAAACCCTCAACCCCTTGACCCTCAAACAGCCCCTGCCCCTCAAAAGCTCGACACCCAAAACTTTCCTTTGGTTAGTAGGGAATGGAGGAATGGGGTACAATTATAACTACTATTACTACCATTCTTCCATTCCCTACTAACCAAAGGTAGGTAGTTGAGGGGTATTCGAGTCTCTGGGAAGTCNCTTCCATTCCCTACTAACCAAAGGTAGGTAGTTGAGGGGTATTCGAGTCTCTGGGAAGTCTAAACCCTAAACCCTAAAGATCCCTTATGGATCCCTTAAAGGAACCCTAGGTACCTAGGCATTCTTCCATTCCCTACTAACCAAAGGCAGAAAAACTCTGAACGAAGGCCAAGACCAGATTCATCCTCGGAGTCTGCAAAAGGATCCTGGTGTGTTCGTCTGACTTCCATTACTTGGAGGGTCGGGGGACTTAGTAAGTAGGTAGTAAGTAGACTTGTAAGTACCCTAAAAGGGACCCTAATTGGGGTTATGGTACTTATAAGTCCCTAAAATAACCAGTTACTAAGTCCCCCGACCCTCCAANGACTTAGTAAGTAGGTAGTAAGTAGACTTGTAAGTACCCTAAAAGGGACCCTAATTGGGGTTATGGTACTTATAAGTCCCTAAAATAACCAGTTACTAAGTCCCCCGACCCTCCAAGTAAGAAATTCTATAAAGGTCCAGGGGTCTAGGGCTTAGGTTCTTTTAAGACTTCTATAACCTCTTGTCGGGTATCATGGGGAACTAAAGCTTAACCTTTTTTGCATAATATTAGGATTATATAGGGATTATACTACCCCAAAAAGGTTAAAGGTTACCTACTCTACTTCCAGGATAAAGGTTTGGGGGTTTGGGGTTTAAGTCTCTATGAAGGCTCAGGCTTTGGGTTCTCTGTGTGTTGAGCTCAAGTTTTGGGCGTGTCGGCTCTTGTGCTATGCAGTTTTCGTTTAGGGTTTACTTGGAGGGTCGGGGAACTTAGTAAGTGGGTAGTAAGTACCCTAAAATGGACCCTAATTGGGGTTATGGTACGTATAAGTCCCTAAAATAACCAGATACTAAGTCCCCCGACCCTCCAAGTAGGTTTAGGGGCAGTTGCCGGGTCTACGAACTGAGGTTATGGTTGAATCTAAAGGTCGGGGTTACATGACATACTCGGATTATTTTCCACACCTGCTGGTCCTAGTCCTGTGGTGAACGTTCTTCCGTCCTTCATAGGGACCCTTACGGGGGAGGGGGGGAGGGGGGTAGGGGACTATGCTTCCTTAAATTGGCCTTATTAGGTCCTTACTATGGGCATTAAGGCCCCCTACCCCCTCTAGGGGTCCGTATGAGTCATGCAATTTGGGAGATTTCGGAGATCAAGGCTCCGGGGGAATGGGTTATGGGGACTATAATTGGAGGGTCGGGGGACTTAGTAACTGGTTACTTTAGGGACTTCTAAGTACCATAACCCCAATTAGGGCCCCTTTTAGGGTACTTATGAGTCTACTTACTACCTACTTACTAAGTCCCCTAAAGACCCTCCAAGTAATTGGGGAGCATATAGGGACGACTATAGGGATCCATTCCCCCATTTCCTACTAAGCACCAGACAGTCAGACTCAGTAGCTCCCTAAACCCCTGTTTCCCAAAGGGTCCTAAGTAGCTACATGGTAGAATGTAGGGTTTCTATATAGGAAATACTACTTACCATGGATTCCCAACTGCCGAGCCCAAACCTGCAATTGTAGGAACTGCACAGGGAACAGTCCCACGATGACGACTAGTCTAGCAACGAGGCGGGTCACGACAGGACAAACCACGATACTCCTCCTGGTCGTCATTGCGGCGCCGTTGTGCAAATCGGCTCCATCACCATCATCATCGACATCACGTCCTTCTTCTTCATCGTCATTGTCGTCATCACCTCCAGAAACCGTGACACATTGACACAGCCACCGTACCAATACCACAGCCGTCACAGCTTAATGCATTTATGCTTTTACGCTGAAGGTTTAGGGCATATCTCCCCCAACACGGTTAAAGGCTAATCACCTACTCAGCGCTTAAGGGTACAGAAAACGATGTGCAGGGGCTTTTTTTGCCCCCTGGCCTACGACTGCACGATCCATACCAGCTGTAAACCTTTGGGCCTTGACTAGCTTTGAACCTGGCTTGCAGCCTGTGGTGGTGGATTGCTTGGAGGGTCGGGGGACTTAGTAACTGGTTGCTTTAAGGACTTATAAGTACCACAACCCCAAGGGTCCCTTTTAGGGTACTTATAAGTCTACTTACTACCTACTTACTAAGTCCCCTAAAGACCCTCCAAGTGAGCCCCGTCGGACTACCCAGTTCGTTTTGCCGATCTAAGTCACCCAAACCCCAAACCCCATTGGTCATTAGTCCTGTGGCCTGAGCACCAGGCCTTTAATTTGAAAGAGCATAGAAGCCGGAGAGTTGAGTAGCCGCTCAATTCAGGCATTACGTGCTCTTTAGTTTAGATGCAGGCACTTTTTTGCTTGGTTTAAGCAATCGTCGTCTCTAGGATGAGAGCCATAACGTTTAACACACCTCAAAGCACCCTGTGCCAAATCAACCTGCCTTCGGTGCGGCTGGAGCAGGGTACCCGGCTGCTGGTGCCGCACCTCCACCATAGTCGATGATTATGATGGCGATGACAATAATGATGATGATGATGTCTTGGGTAAGGTTGTAGTGTGCTGTTGAAATTTAGCAGTAGTAGTAGTAGTAGTAGTCGTAGTAGTGGTAGTAGTAGTAGTAGTAACAGTAGCTGTAGTAGAAGCAGTAGAAATTGCAGTAGCAGTAGCAGTAGCAGCAGTAGTAGTAGTAGTAGTAGCAGTAGCAGTAGCAGTAGTAGTAGTAGTAGTAGTAGTAGTCGTAGTAGTAGTAGTAGTAGTAGCAGCAGCAGCAGCAGCAGTCGTAGTAGTAGTAGTAGTTAGTAGTAGTAGTAGTAGTAGCAGCAGCAGCAGCAGCAGGAGTAGTAGTAGTAGTAGTAGTAGTAGTAGTAGTAGTAGTAACAGTAGCAGTAGTAGAAGCAGTAGAAATTGCAGTAGCAATAGCTGTAGCAGCAGTAAGTAGTAGCAGTAGTAGTCGTCGTCGTGTTAAGAGTCGCAGTCGCAATCGTAGTCGTAGCAGTAGTAGTCGTCGTCGTAGTAATAGTAGTGGCAGTAGCAGTAGCAGTATCAGTAGCAGTAGTGGTAGTAGTAGTAGTAGTCGTCGTCGTCGTCGCAGTCGTACTGGTAGTGGTAGTGGTAGCGGCGGTAGTGGTAGTGGTAGTAAAATTTTTCAAGGTTCTGTAGACATCCCCGAGCCCTAAAAGCCTAACATACGGGCCTCAACTAAAAACTAGAATTGGTTTTATGGTGATTTTGGCGTATGCCGTAGAACATTTATAATGAGGAGCTCTGAGGACAAGGCTTTGTATTGTACTTGTGCAGGCTTCCATTTTCTCCCCAAACCCCGTACCCTAAACCCGCGCAACCCTTCTGTAGCTCAAGGCAAAGTATCCAGAGACTCCAAAACCCTTAATTAAGAAAAAAACAGCTTTAATCACAATCCCCAAACCCTGAACCCGAAGCCCTACGCCCAAACTTTGGGTGTTTTTGGAGCCCTGCTCGTGGCGCCTGAGGGAGCGTCTGCATCCGAATCAGCGAAGGGATCCTCATTCTGAAGGCAAGGAGTTTGAGGTTTATGGTTCACGCTGTAGGGTTTGAGGGTCAGAACCACAATATGAAGGGGTGTGAATACATTCATGCTACTGATGCCCCCTGATGTTTCCCCCGAAAACGGTTAGAAGTTCCCATCCCTAGGTCTGATTTTCGGCGAACATGATATGGGCCAAATTTTCAGCAAACAAACCCTTACTTGCTTCATGACGGGCTGTCGGAGTATCTGATAAGCTTCGTTGCTGCTGTTTTGCTGCTGCTAGTGATGCCCACACCTGCACATACTCCTTCTCCTCCTCATCCTCTTCTGCCGGCGACTACTTCTACTACGAGTACTACTCCTACAGCTACTGCTAGTGCTCCTGCTCTTGCCATTACTTCTACTACTACTACTAATACTACGACGACGACGACTACTCCTACTCCTAATTCTACTCCTTTTCCTCCTCCTCCTCCTGCTCCGGCTCCCGCTGCTGCTGCTGCTGCTATCACTACGACTGCTTGGAGGGTCGGGGGACTTAGTAACTGGTTATTTTAAGGACTTATAAGTACCATAACCCCAATTAGGGTCCCTTTTAGGATACTTATAAGTCTACTTACTACCTACTTACTAAGTCCCCCGACCCTCCAAGTATCACTACGACTGCCGACTCCGACCCCACAGCGCCTTACGGAGGGTCAAGCGGCGGCCGGAGCAGCCGAGCTGCTCTGACTGGGTTCCTTAACCTTAACCCTTATAGATCCCTTAAAGGATTCCTAAAAATATGGTAACTTGAACTAAATCTTTTAAATTTAAATTAAACCCTTTGACCCCTAAACCCTATATTGAACCCTTATAGATCCTTTAACAAGAGCCCAGGTGAACTTTCCGCCTTGCTTCCGAGTTGCCGCGGCAGGCGCTGCCGCTTCGGGCTTCGGCGCCGCAGGCCGAGACCTTCAGGTTCTTTAAGGGCTTTAGGGTTTAGGGTTTTAGGGTTTAGGGTTATAGGCTTTAGGGTTTCAGGGTTTAGGGTTTCAGGGGTTTCGGGTTTAGCATCGGGATGACTGCTTCATGTGGATGCTTCACAACGGCTTTGAAAGGGATTTGTACGTCATTGTATGCGCTTAGCCACCTTTTACAGGGCTTGCCTCAGGTTACGAGGGACAATTTGAGGTTATCTGGTAGTTCATGCAGGTTGTGTGAGGATGCTTCTTCGTTTTGGGCTGTTGGGATGTTTGGGGGTTCCGGGCTCAGAGTGAGATCTTTTCAAACTGCAGGACAGAGGCGGGAGAAATTGCCTGGAATGACAGCGACATGCGAGCGCCAGCTCAAACGTAACCATAAACCCCCCAAGCCCAAAACCCGAAACCCTAGAACCCTACACCCAAAACCCGAAACCCCTAAACCCTAAACCCTAGGCCCTAAACCCCACACCCGAAACCCCGAAACCCTAAAACCCCAAACCCCTAAACCCCAAAACCCTAGAACCCCAAACCCAAAACCCGAAACCCCTAAACCCTAGAACCCTACACCCAAAACCCGAAACCCCTAAACCCCGAAACCCTAAAACCCTAAAGCCAAAACCCGAAACCCCCCTAAAACCCTAAACCCTGTAGATCGCTTTAAAGAAACCCTAATTAGTATCCTTATAGATCCCGTATACTGTCTAAAACCCTAAACCTAAAATCCATGAACCCCAAACCCGAAACTCCCTAAACCCTAAAACCCGAACCCCCCGAAACCCTAAAACCCTAAAATCCACGAACCCAAAACCCGAAACCCCTAGACCCCTAGAACCCTAAACCCGAAACCCCGAAACCCCCGAAACCCTAAAATCCATGAACCCTTCAACGGGAGGTGCTTTGGGCCAAGTGCGCCATGAGCGGCTCAAGGGTTGGTTCTGGGGGCCTTCATAGTCCTTAATAGCCTTTAGGGTTTAGGGGTTTAGGGGTTTAGGGTTTAGGGTTTAGGATCCTTCATAGTCCTTAATAGCCTTTAGGGTTTAGGGTTTACGGGTGTAGGGTTTAGGGTTTAGGAGCCTTCCTAGTCCTTAATAGCCAGTTTTTTTTTTTTTTGGGGGGGGGGTTAGGGTTTAGGGTTGGGGGGGTATATGATAACATACGGTTGATGGACAAAATCCTGCATTACTTTAAGTACCCTAGACTATGGGAATTATGGTATATTCCTTATAATGGGTAATGCAGGATTTATATCATCAACCCTAAACCCTAAAACCCTATAGATTCTCTTAAAGGAACCCCTTAAAGGTACCCTTATAGATCCGTTTAAAGGAACCCTAGGATTCGTGGATTTTGTCCATCAGCCGTATGAACAGAGTGACTCCAGGATGGGACAGCATACTAGCAGAGGGACTCTAAAGTCAGAGCATTTGCAAAAAAAGGGTTTAGGGTTTAAGGGTTTAGGGTTTAGGGGTTTAGGGTTTAGGGGTTTAGGGGTTTAGGGTTTAGGGTTTAGGACCCTTGTATTAGAGGCTGAAGGCTCAGTTTAGACCCGAGTTGGGCTTACTGCTTTCAGCCTTCCCCCGACGGGCCTTCAAACTACACCCAGACAGCCCGATACCCCTTAATTACGGAATTTACCTTAAATGATAGGGGCCTTGACATTATTGTTTAAGGTATGTTCCTTAATTAAGGGACATTGGGCTCTCTGGGCAGAACCAAACCTTGAAACAATTCTCCAACACGCTGTCCGCTGGGCTGCGGTAGATGATGACGACGACTTGAACGACGATGATGTTGATGTTGGTAATGATGGCGGCTAGGATGAAGTTGACAGTCATACTTGGATGTTCATGGGTAGTTATAAGGGGTTATAAGTCCCCTAACATGGGTTATAAGTATAGTTACCCTACTTATAACCCCACTTGTAACTACCCATGAACCTCCAAGAAAAGCATAAAGACCGCTCCAAAAGCCCAGCACTCCCAAACCCCAAAAGCCGTGAACCCCCGTCCTATTGGAAACACTCCAAGGTTCCGGCTTGGCAGGCTTCTTGCTCGCCTGGCAAGCTTGATATATATATATATATGTACATACATATTATTTCTGTTGTATGTATGCATGCATGTACGCATGCATACACAAGTATGTATATGCACATATATATATATATATACATGTATGTATATATATATCTCTCTCTCTCTCGATATATATATAATATACATCTAATGTATATATATATATATATGCATACTGTGTTCGTTTATCCCTTCGCTCGGCTGATCTGCGGGGTTACCACTTCTTTAGGGCTTGCAGCTCTACATCTTTCAGGCTTATGGCTTGGACCTTTTTCTGCCTACGGCTTACGGCTGCAGGGTGCTTCTGGTTTACTCGGAGGGTCGGGGGACTTGGTACTACAGTAGGTAGTAAGTAGACCCATAATTTCCATAAGCGGGACCCGAATATAGGCTATGATACTTATAAGTCTCTAAAAGAATGTTACTAATAAACCCTAAAACCTTTCAGAACCCTTATAGATCCCTTAAAGGAACCCTTATGGTACCCTTTAAAGGAACCCTTATAGATCCCTTAAAAGAACGTTACTAAGTCCCCGGACACTCCGAGTCAGGGGCTGAAGCAGGGAGCTGCAGGCGGCTCAAGGCTCAGCAGGAAAAAAGTGACAGTCTAGAGCACTCCATGTACCCATATAGTATATACTTAGTCCTTAAAGGGGTTCCTATATGGGTACTTTAGGGTATAAGTATATACTACAGTGAACCCCAGAAAGTTGGAACATGAGTTTAGGATGATTAGTGCTAGGATTCCCTCTACTTTACCCTAGGGGAATGAGGATAATGATGTTCCAACTTTCTGGCTTCTACTGTATGCTAATTTCGGGGCAGGGTTTAGGGCTTAGAGCTTACTTGGAGGTTCATAGGTACTTATAAGTGGGATATAAGTAAGGTAACTATACTTATAACCCATATTAGAGGACTTATATCCCGACTTATAACTACCCATGAACCTCCAAGTATGGACAAGATCTTAAGCAAGTGGACCTGGAAGGCCCAGAAATGACACGTCGCACGTCGGGAGGTTGAGACTCCCAGGTTTGGGGCTCCGCGGCAAGCCGATCCCTCTCGCACCTATGGTAGCATACTTGGTTCCTTTAAGGGTCCCTTTAAAGAGATCTTTAGGGATCCTACAAGGGTATAGGGTTTAGCGCTTTACTTGGAGGTTCACGGGTAGTTATAAGTGGGGCTTTAAGTCCCCTAATATGGGTTTTAAGTCCCCTAATATGGGTTTTAAGTATAGTTACCTTACTTATAACTCCACTTATAAGTACCCATGAACCTCCAAGTATGGTATTATAGGGGCCTCAACCCTATAAGGCTCCTTGTTGGAAATCGGTCCCGAAAAGCCATCCTTATCATTGGTTTACGGACCTACTTTAGGGTTTAAGGGCTTTAGGGTTTAGGGTTTTCGTAATGGAAGCATGTATGGAGCCTCTGGGCAATATTCGAACCTTAACTGGGTTCCCCAGTGTCCTCCTGATGAAAAGGGTACCCTTTCTCCTTGTATCCAGTGCTAATTTCAAAAGGGAACCTTAAAACACAAAGGACAAAAGGTTACTACTGGGAACCTAGCAATATTATAGGGCCCTCAATATTAAGAACAGTGTTTCGGGTAAGTTATACTAAAGTCTTAGTACAGTACTGAGCCATACGGAATAGCCCCTAAACCCTAAACTTAATATTCTGACATAGACTTTCATGGAAGGGTGTTGAGCTCTCTGGGCCTCTGGGCCACTAACCCTAAACTTTGAACGTTAAACCCTTAAGCCCCAGAGTTTAGATGCAAACCACGCGATGTAAACTCTGAAGGTTCGCCTTCAAAGCTTGCGCCCGAAAAGCCTAGCGCTTAATTTGCGCAGGCCCGCATTTTGATCGCGAGTTCTCAACTCCCAAACTCTAAACGTCGAAATGAAACCTTGCCAGCGCTGATCCTAAGGGCCAATGCGCTATCATATACTTAGGCCCTAATGGGATTCCTATATGGGTACTTTAAGGCCTAAGTATATATTATACTATACCACGACGCTCCAGTGCTTTTTGCAGGACCCCCTTTGCAGGCCGAAGGCCTTAAATCTGTAGAGCGCTGAACACAAACCTTAGACCCAGAGATCCCAATACCCTTTAATTATGGAATATACCTTAAATCATAATATCAAGGCCTCTGTAATTTAAGGTATATTCCTTAATTAAGGGGTATTGGGTTCTCTGGGGGCCCTGAAGCCTCAATTCCCCAGCGTCCCCTTAAACGGTTTAGGCTTTAGGGTACCCCTTTTTCCTGACATTCAGTGTTTATTCACGGAGCCCTAGAAACAAAAACTCAAAAGGGTACTACTACTTGGAGGGTCGGGGGACTTAGTAACTGGTTATTTTAGGGACTTATAAGTACCATAACCCCAATTAGGGGTCCCTTTTAGGGTACTTAAAGTAGGGAACCTAGACCTTAAACCCTGAAGCCGTCAGCTTCAGATATCAACCCAGGCTTCCTACTTGGAGGGTCTTTAGGAGACTTAGTAAGTAGGTAGTAAGTAGACTTATAAGTACCCTAAAAGGGACCCTAATTGGGGTTATGGTACTTTTAAGTCCCTAAAATACCAGTTACTAAGTCCCCCGACCCTCCAAGTAGACTGAACCCTAAATCCCCCCCAAACCCCTAAATCCTAAACTGTCCTAAATCCCAAATCCCCTACTACCCCTTGACCCCAAATGCAAAACCCCAAACTACCCATAGGCCCCAAAGTAGTTCCTTTTTTGGGGTTCATATTTAGAATTCTTTAAGGTAATACCAAAAAGGAACTACTTTGGGGCCTATGGGTATAAACCTCTCAACCAAAAACCCCCTTAACACGTAAACCCGAACCCTAAACCTGCCTTCTTCGGCACCGGCTTGGGCGCTTCCTCCTCCCCGCTGCTCCCGAAGGGGTCTGCCTGCACTCAGAGACTCCAAAACTTTCTTAATCAGATTATCCCTGAAAGTGTAGTAGGATCCCTATGATAGTTTAAGGAATATTCCTTAATTAAGGGGTTTTGCAAGCGCTGGGCGTATCGGGGCCTTAAATTATTCAGACTACCCGAAGGTTCATCAGAGTTTAAGGCTTTAAGGCTTTAGGGGTTTCAGGGTTTAACCATAAATGTTTAGGGTTTAGAGGGTGCAGGGTTTAAGCTGTGGCGTTCAGCGTTCATGGGTAGTTACACTCTAGTTACTCTAGTCATAGTTAGTTAGAGTCGAAAGTGCCCTCAGGTATCCAGGCATTCTAAACCATAAGAGATTTTGCATATAACACCTGAAAAAACACACCGATCCTCTAACTAGGACTGTTGACCCCACGCCGGTAATAAAGGTTTAAGGTTGAGGAGGGCCTATATATATTGAAACGAGGGTTGAAACAAATTCAAGGGGTTAGGCTCTGGGCTACTTTGTGCCTACTTGGAGGGTCGGGGGACTTAGTAACTGGTTATTTTCGGGACTTATAAGTACCATAACCCCAATTAGGGTCCCTTTTAGGGTGCTTATAAGTCTACTTACTACCTACTTACTAAGTCCCCTAAAGACCCTCCAAGTAAGCCCTCGGGATCCTAGACCCTAAACCTGAAACCCCAAAAACCTGAAACCCTAAATCCTCAAACCAAAGGGGATTTCTGCTATGGTAACGCTCCTTCAGGCTCACAGTTTGCGACTACATTTTGCCTCAGGCAATCACGGCGCGTCCCAGTAGCTTCCCGTAAAATATCCAGGAGCACAGCAGTCCCGTGCCGCCCACTCGCAAAAACGGGTTCGCACCTGGCCCCAAGCTGGCTCACGGTGCACCGGGAAATATGGATGTCCTCCACCTCGTCGCTGAGCTTGCACGAGGACGTCCTGAAGGTTGCGCATGGCGATGTCAAAGCATTCCAAGAAGCACGCCAATTCCCAAAGATATTCCCTCCCAAAGCCCAGAGACTCCAGTATCCCTTAATTAAGGAACAGAGCTTAAGTCATATTAGGGAACCTATTAGAGTTTAGGGAAAATTCCGTCATTAAGGGATATTGGAGGCTCTGGGAACCCATCTGCTGCTGCTTTTCCATCGGCCTGCACAAGTCCCTCAACGCAGCGGTGAGGTGCCGTGAGAGCATCTCAAGCTTGTGCCACGAACCCTCGTCGCGGTCGTTGGCCTCCATGGTTTAGGGTTTAAGGGTTTCGCGTTTAATATAAGGGGCCTTAATAAGTACCAATAGTTTGGGGATAACTGGGGAAATTATATTAATTTCAGAACCCGAATTAGGAAAGTGACGTCGCGCTAGATACGAAACCCGAAACTAGTGACGTCGCGCTTAGTTTCCTTGCTGAAATTAGGGGGGTCGNGCGCTAGATACGAAACCCGAAACTAGTGACGTCGCGCTTAGTTTCCTTGCTGAAATTAGGGGGGTCGCGCTTATTTCCGAAACGGAAATTAAGAATCTTCCAGGTCATAACCCCAACCAGTGGCGTTTTCAGCAGCAGTAGCAGCAGCACAAGCAGTGAAGGTAGGCAAGCTGGACCTTGGATTACGGAAACGGACGAGCAGGGGTCAGTGGTTCTTGCGGTCGATTGTCAGTCTGGTCCTTACTTTGGGAATGGGGGAATGGGTTCTAGGGATCTACTACAGGGCAGGGCAGGGGTTAGGGTTCAGAGCGTTTAGGGGCAGGGCAGCGCAGCTCACCAGGGCCAGGGGCAGGCAGGGCGCAGGCAGGGTGCAGGGCACAGGCACAGAGGGCAGGGTTGCAAGATTCCATTTTGAGGTTTTCAAGGCCTGAAAACCTCAAAAATCACGTTTTGGCAACTTTTGGGAAGGGAGGGCAGGGCAGGGTTTGGGTTCAGAGCGTTTAGGGGCAGGGCAGCACAGGGCCAGGGCCAAGGCCAGGGCCAAGGGAAGGG
>BGNK01001898.1:108704-122643 GCA_003297005.1 Symbiodinium sp. clade A Y106 | reverse complement strand
GAGCCGGGCACAGCCAACGTTGACCGTTAAGCAGCTTTCTGTTGAGGTTTTCGGCCCAGTTTGCAGGCCCAGATTCCGGACACCAAGCAAGCTTCATGATAGAGTGCCCTGAATGTACTTGGAGGTTCATGGGTAGTTATAAGTAGGGTTATAAGTAGGATAACTGTAGTTATAACCCATATTGGGGGACATATAACCCCACTTATAACTACCCATGAACCTCCAAGTAGTCTTGGGCTCAATGGTTTAGGGTTTAGGGTTGCTTTCAGGGTTAGGTTTCTTTTTAAAGAGCCCCCGTTCCTCCCTTTGACGCGCGAAGAGCCCATCGGGCGGGCTTGGTCTGCTACCTATCTAAGGGTCTGGGTTTCGGGATTGAAGGGAACCAAACCTGGAAGAAAATGCAACAAAGAATCTTGATCCCAAATAATGACGAGGGTGCGCTTTTTCCTATTCCTCGGTATTCATAAGGGAACCCAACAAGCAAAAGGGCAAAAGGGTACTACTCAGGAGCCGAAACCCCCGAAAGACGAAAAAAATCCCCAGAGCCAAGATACCTGCAACTTGTTGAGGGATCCTTCGCATCTTTTAGTGTCTATTCCTTTGGAGCCTCTAGGATGCCATGCAGGTGCTTTTAGGGCTTTTAGAGCTTTAGGATTCAGGGCTTAGGGGGCTTAATTATTGCTTTCTTTTCTGAGATTGAGGGATTTTGGAGTCTCTGATTTCTAGTCTCAGATAGTATAAGTATAGTACCCGTAGTAAAAAATATTGGGAAGGGCCGATGTTGCTTGTCTTGCCGTGGTCCTCGGCGTAGAAGCGGAAGAAGCCTCGCAACAGATCCCCTGCGCCACGGAGAGGTTGCACACGCTCTTCCCTGGGATGCTCGGATGTCATAGAGACCCTCAAGGGGGGTTGGGGGAAGGGTGGCAGGGGGGCCTCAACCGCCATAATAAGCTAAACTAAGGCCTACTGATTGAGACTGATAGCAAGTGTGTGCCGTCGGAGCGTCAGGTGGCCTACTTAAGGAGTTATAGTGCCCTACCCCCATCCTTACTACCCCCGAAAAGACCCTGTGAGGATACGATTTATCATGAGACTTCGAAACTAGGGTAACACAAGGTGCACATTATGACTACTTATGACCAGAGCTACATACGAGAGTATACTATAGGATTCTTACTTAGGGGCCTCGAAAAGAACAAGCCCCTTTGTCCTTGTATAACCTTAGGTAATCAGCCTGCAAAGCGCTTCAAAAACGCTATGAAAACCCTATTGCAAACAAGCAAAACGATTTAGGGTTTAGGGTTTAGGCTGCGTTAAAACACCCTTGGTTGAGGGTTGCTGAAGACCCTGCGGCCCTTAAACCCTCAAAGCAGCCTTGCAGAACCCTGAAAGCACCCCGCAAGAGGTTTGGCAGAGCCCTTAAACAATCTCTAAACCGTGCGTAAACCTTGCACCCCAAACCCTAAACGCTAAACCCTTAAACCCCTAAACCCCTCAAACCCCTAAACCCCTAAAACCCCCTAAACCCTAACCCCTTAGACCCTGACACCGATGGCTTCCGGGCCGCTCCCAGGATACCACGGCCTCGTCCGGCGTGGCGAACCTTGGAAGCCAACAGTTCTGAGGGTCTTATAATAAGGGTCCTACTATTTAGGGTACTATATTAGGGTCCCCTATTTTCGGAAACTCCCATATGGTATCAGGGCCCCGAGGTTCGATGTAATAGGGAATCCCAGCACTATTTGGCCTTAATCCGGTTTCCAACTTTATGGGGTTTACGGTAGAAGCCAGAAAGTTGGAACATCATTATCCTCATGCCCTTAAGGGATCCTAGCACTAATCCTCCTAAAACCATGTTCCAACTTTCTGGGGTTCACTATAGGGTTGAGGGTTTAGGGGTTTAGTTTTCATTTGGGGGTTTGGGGTTTAGAGTCTTGTGGTGCGTTTAGGCTTAGGATTAAGGGTTTAAAGTTTAGGGTCTAAGGCTTAGGGCTTCGGGCATATGGTTTAGGGTTTGAGCAGCTTTACAGTGGCTTTTGTAGGGGGTTTAGAGCTTAGGGTTAGACCCCCAAGCCCCGCACCCTACAGAACCATTATCAACTCTGAGTATAGAATCCTCACAACTGAAATCCCTCAAAGCGGCGTTAAACAACCCTTAAAGAATCCTAAACCCTGAACCCTGAACCCTAAACCCAAGCTCCCGAACCCTAAACACCTAAACTTCCTAAACTCTTTATACACCGCGAAACGAACCCTGAAGGATCCCTTGAACGAACCCGAACAAGTCCCTTATAGATTACAGCACCTTCAAGAACCCGTTACGAATCCACCTGCAAGAACCCCTTGTAGAACCCTTAAAAGCAGCTGGTGTTTAGCAGGGATTAGTGGAATGGGTTACTTGGAGGTTCATAGTTAGTTATAAGTTATAAGAAGGGCTTCAAAGTGCTATAACTATAGTTCTGACCTATATTGGAATTATCAACCGCACTTGTAACTACCCATGAACGGCCAAGTACAGGGACTAGTATAAGGGACCTTATGGGACTACCATAGGGATCCGTTCCCTTACAGATCCCTTCCAGACAGAAACCCAAAATGACCCCTGAACGGACCATGAAGGATCCCTAATAGATCCCCGGCGGAACCCGTAAAGAACCGCAGGAGAACCACCTATATTATTGGACTCAGAAACCCACTTTTCCAAGTAGAACGAACCCTTCTTGAGCCCGTATAGATCCCTTAAAGGCGCCTTATAATCTCCAGATGTAACTACGCATCAACCTCCAAGTACAGAAGCCTCAAGTACTGTAGGGGCCTTAATAAGAAGAATAGGGTTTCGGAGTATATTAGAATAACACATAAAATAGTTCAGTTATAAACAGGAACTCCAAATAATGACATGGGGAATTACTTGGGCCCCTGTCGTAAAGAAGCCTCGAGGATCCCTCAAGGAAGCCTTCGCTTCGAACTTTTATAAGGCCAAAGGGGCTGGTCGTTGAAGGCCGCGTGAATCGAAGGAGTCTGCCGCAGTGCCTTGGGCTACTTGGAGGTTCATGGGTAGTTGTAAGTGGGGGTGTAAGGGTTTAAGCTTCCTTTAAGGGTTTCTTTAAGGGTTCTGGGGGACTTAGGGAGCAGGGTAGTTATAAGTGGGTTATAAGTCCCCTAATATGGGTTATAACTATGCTTATAAGGCTCCTTTAAGGGATCCATAAGGGCTCCATAAGGGTTCTATAAGGGATCTATAAGCTAATGTAGAAGCCTATATCATTGCCAATGTTATTCTTAGGGTTCCATAACATAATCACACTGTAAAAGGAGCCCAAGACCCCATTCTAGCTACAAGCAGTAGCGTTTGGGGGCTTCGGGGTTCGGGGGTTTTGGGTTTCGGGGCTCAGGGTTTGGGGGCTAAGGGCGAGGGTTTAGGGGCATAGGGTTGAGGATTGGGGGGTTCAGGGATTTAGGGCTAGCGGCTGAAGCTTTAGTGTTCAGCAGCAGCGAGCAGTCTCTGGTCGAGTTCGCTACCCCGGTGTCGGAAATCATCCCCCCATCCAAGCATCCCACAACATTATGAAAATAATTTAGTTCCCTCTTTATTGCAAGAGTACATACATACTAGCCGGTTCAAACTAAACCCTTACAGGGCCCTGACAAAACTCTAAGTCCCGAAAACCAGAAGCCCTAACCCCTAGGCCCCCTAAACCCCAAAACCCTGGGCCCAACACCCCCAGGCCCGGAAACCTAGGCTTGAAACCCCGACACCCTAGCCAACCCGAAGGCAGAAAGAGAGGTTTTAGGGTTTAGGGTTTAGGGTTGTTTAGGGGTTTAGGGGTTAGGGTTTCGGGTTTAGGGGTTTGGGTTTAGGGTTTAGGGTTTAGGGGTTAGGCTTGGGATCGTATAGGGGCCTTTATTAAAGCAGTTTAGGCTTTAGGAGCCAGGGTTGGGGTTGGGGCTCCTTCTGCGAGAAGCTTCTACATACTGTTGATGGACAAAATCCTGCATGACCTTAAGCACTCTAAACTATGGGAATTATGGTATATTCCTTATAATGGGTAATGCAGGATTTTGTCCATCAACAGTATGAGCTTGTCCTAATGCGCTGTAGCGGGCTTCCCAGAGAGCCCAATACCCCTTAATTAAGGAGTATGGCTCAAATTATATAGGGCTTCATACTATGATTTAAGCTATATTCCTAAATTCAGGGGAATTGGGCTCTCTGGGTTTATAAGCGTCGTTATGGGAGCTGATTATGCGGCCTGCTGTATTTACCGCTAAGGAATAAAAAGGTTTAAGTATTCAGAAACAGTTACAGCGAACCCCAGAAAGTTGGAACATTGGTTTAGGAGGATTGGTGCTAGGATCCCTTATACTTTAATGTTAAGGGCATGAGGAGAAGGATGTTCCAACTTTCTGGCTTTTACTATAACCCTTTACTTATGGTAGGATTGTACATGCCCAAACAAAGGTTGAAGGAAACCGCCAACCGCCGCAGAAACCAACATCCAACAAGAAGGAAGCCAAGCGGCATGCAACGACGGAAGTTTGCCGGAGATCTGCAGAAAGTAGATCACCATCAAGGTCCAGGCATACCTTCGAATAGGGATGTTTGGGTTTATACAGAGTTTAATTTGGTTTGAGGGTTTAGGGTTTAGACTATGGTGGGGATGGGGAGGTCTGCTTGCGTCTATCCGTAAACCCCGAAGCTCCTACAAAAACCCCGAAACCCTAAACCCGAAACCCTAATACCCTAAACCCTAACACCCTAAACCCTATAACCCTAAACCCATAACCCCCCAACCCTGGAACCCTTGAACATCCCCGAGGCGTCGAAATGCCCGAACACTGCAAACCTCTGAATCCCCATAAGCCCTAGGTAGGCCCCCGAGCGTCTGCTTTAGCGCTTTGGGCTTTGGTTGAGGGTTTAGAGATCCCAATACCCCTTAATTAAGGAATATACCTTAAATCATAATATCAAGGCCTCCATAATTTAAGGTATATTCTTGGTGTTTAGTGTTTAGGGTTTTCTTGCTTTAGGTTTACGTCTTTGGGCTTCGAATGCCTGGGGCTGAAGCTTTTGGGCACTGTAGGCGCAAGGCTAAGTTTTAAGGTTTAGGGTTTCAGGGTTTCAGGTTTAGGCTATGCTTGATTAGAAGTGGTAGGTCTAGCACGTAGGGTGTAGGAGCTAGGTGAAACAAACTTCGTTTCTGAATTGAGTTGGTCGGCTTTTGGGCACCCAGGTGTGGGGCATGTTTTGACATGCAGCAGCTGCGGAGACAAAAAGGGGACACCGAGCTTTGAGACTTAAAATGTCGCATCTTTCTTGCAACAACCCCCTCGGTTTCGAGTTTGGTGTTTTGGGCCCTAAACCCTAAACCCTAAACCCCTAAACCCCCAAACCCTAACGCCGTACGTAAAACGCTATGAACCCAGAGACTCCAAAACCCCTTAATTAAGGAATATACCTTAAATCATATTAGGGATCCTATTATAATTTAAAGTATATTCCTTAATTTAAGGTATATTCCTTAATTTAAGGTATATTCCTTAATTAAGGGCTTTTGGAGTTTCTATGACATGCATGGGACCTCCGGTCCCACTACGAAGTTGAAAAGGCAGCCTACTTGGAGGTTCAGGGGTCGTTATAAGGCTTCCTTTAAGGGTCCCTTTAAAGGGATCTATAGGGCTTCCCATAAGGGTATAGGGCACCCTACCTTAACCTACTAAACCCTACTTTTTGGTCGGGTCCCTATAAACTCCATATGAGGGTTCATAATCAGAACCTACAAAAAGTAGGGTTTGGTAGGCTAAGGTATTCAGGAGCACGACTATTTCAGGAATGGCGCTTTCTGCTCGGCCCGTGGGGTTTATCACCATGTTCCTTTAGGGTTCCTGGATGGGTACCAGTCAATAGGGCCCCAAAAAAGCACATAAGCAAAAATTAGGATAGGGATATCCCACATAAACGCCCCTATAATGAAGCCCAATAAGGTAGGGATATCCCTATAAAATGCTTATGCTTATGTGCTTTTTGGGTCCCTCAGTCAAGCCAGGGTACGATGAGATGAAGCGGTCCCAAGTCTTCGCCAGACCTCCGCATGAGGCTTGGGTGTAGGGCTTAGGGTTTAGGGTTTAGGGTGTAGGGTTAGGGTACCCAGTGCTTAGGTTGACAGGTTTGGGGTTTCCGGGTTTAGGGTTTGTGGTTTGGCTTCGAGGTTTAGGTTGAGTCCGGAGCCTGGCGACACACACAATCATACACACACACATACATGAGATCTTAGGGTTTAGGCTTTAGGGTTTAGGGTTTAGGGTTTAGGGTCACACATATCACTGATGAAATCTTAGAACTCTTGCGTACGCAGGACAAAGAAAGTACGTAAAGGTTTGGCATGCTGTAGTATGTAGGGTTAACTGTAGTCAGATATACTTGTGCGCCCTTATTCAAAGCACTTGTAACCTTACTTACCAATCCCCCCGATCCTCGAAGTGAGGCTCACGGCTGAGCCATCCGGTGTTTTGAAATGATTTAGGGCTAGGCTCTAGGGTTTAAGGTTCTTGCTTGGTGATGCCCATGTCTAAAGCATTGAAGCCTCGTGCGCCCCGCAGAGCATTCCGCGGCACTTGTAAATGCAGGATGCAGGATTCGGGTTGAGGTCCGAGGTTCTTGTTGTTGCGTAAAGTTTAGGGGGTTGCTTCCGATCAGCACCTCTAAAGGCATCTATACTGTTTCGAGTTTAGGGTTTTGGACTTTCTACCCCCCGATCAAGCCCTAAAACCCCAAGACACACTTCTAAGACCCATGAAGCCTGCAAACCCCATGGAAAATCGCCTACGACACACCGTTACAACCCCAGATGGCCTCTGTCACAACTCATACCGACACCCTCAAAAATGATCTTATTTCATCCTAAGCCCCAAAGCGGTTTAGGGCGTACCCTAACATTACATCAAATATCCTCAGCCTAACCTTCAAGTATCCTGCACCCTCAACGCTACTTGAAGGTTCATGGGTAGTTATAAGTGGAGTTACAAGTCCCATACTAATATAGGTTATGACTATAGTGATCCTACTCATAAACCCACTCCTACCTACCCATGAACCTCCAAGTAATCCGACCTTGTCCCTTGGCCCAGCGCTTCACCGCCGTCGCCAGAAGAGGCAGCCGGGGCCTGGGAAAGGAAGGGCTTCGTTAAGGGTTCCTTTGGGGGATCTGCGGATACTACATGGCTTTGAGATTCTCGGTTGTCGGATTCAGGGTTTACAATCCTAGGGTGTGGGGTGTAAGGTTTAAGGTATGACAAAGTCAGCATCGTCGTCTTCATCACCGTCATCATCATCATCATCCACATCACCAACATATCAAACCTCATGACCATCTTCACCACCATCATCGTGCTGGCACTAACCATCATCTTCAACAACGACGACAACACCAGGTCCAGGGAATTAGGTCTTCAGTGGGGTCCTGCAACCAAACCCGGAACACCGAACCTTAAACTATGCTAGCTCCAACACCTCAACCTCAGACATTAACCCCAACCCTCAGAACCGAAATCCAGAACCCTGCAACGTGCCTCGGCGCACCCTTTCCGGATACCCTACGTACACCCAACTCCGCTAAAGGCTAAACTTGAATTTAAGCCCTATACCCTAAACCCTGATCTCTCAACCTATACTCTGAACCGCCAACCACAAGCTAAAGTCTAAACAAACCCTTGTACTACCATGCAGAACTCTTCTGCAACTCTCAAATTTTCTGTCAGAACCCGAAACCCCCCTCTGAAATTCTTTGCGAGAAGCTCCAGCATGGCGTATGTTCGCAGGAGCCGAGTGTTCAGGAGGGGGAGAATGTTCCCGAAGCTGAGGTCGATCTCATAGCCGTCCTACGGTATATGGTATAGGGCCTAAGCTTTTGGGTTTTGGGTATAGCTCGATGGGGAGAACAGCAATATTTGTTCCGGCCCCGGTATACAGCTTATTTTTATCAGGTACCTATGACCCCAACTTTACAGCAGCCTCCTGTCTAGGCTTAGTTTTAGTTTTTCCGGGTTCATGGGTGTTCATGTTAGCAAAAAGCCGGCAAGAGACCGCTTCTGAGGACGCCTTTTTTATTACCTTAACTTGCAGCCAGATGAGTGCGCAAGTCCTTCCTTATTCATGCTACAGCTCACGCCGCGTCAATGACACAGCCCTCTTCACACTGAGCAGTTCACACTGAGGTCTTATGTTTCATCTTTTTGGCTCTTTCATCTTTATGCGTCCACGCCGCTGCGCAATGGTCTGAGAACGCATGGTCTATGCAATCCAGTCGTGCCGACGCCACCCCGTCCACACCGCTCACCTCGCCAGTGCCTCCTGCACCTGCCTTTCCATGGCGCCGCACCAAAAAGCGGCGCGCGAAGCGACCGCAATGCCTTCAATGGCGCGACTCTCACAGGCTGCCAGCAGCGCTCATCGCCACAGCGATGGTGTTGCCCTGCAGTCCTTTCACAATGCCTTCCCACTGCACACGAACGGGCGACCGTCATGCTACCGGACCGGAGCGATAGCGCCATCCAGGTGCAGTTCAGGACACATATCTGCCCGTGTCCAGGGCAGTCGAGCCAAGGAAGTCGGCAAAGTGCACATCCGTATGGTTCGGCAACGGACATAAACCTATCTGCGGAAGCCCTCTTTAAACTATAGCTGCCCCGACGTGCACGTTCCAGCTAGCACTTGGGTCCAGGGTTTCGGGTTCCCTTTCAGACCCGGACGGATGCCGTACAGCCCGGGTTGAACAGGGCTAGTGCGGCGTCATGGCCCATAGCTACAGAGGATTAACTACAGTGTCGTCATTGGGATTCCTGCACGGGTCTTATCAGCACGTCTAGGGCTACGGCCAGCTGAAAGAGATCGACTTAGGGCGTGGGGCCTTTGGTCTGCCGTTTAAGGTTCCTCCTGCGTAAGTTTGCGCAGAGAGCAGTAAAGCCCTGAACCCGGCGCCTTTCTCAGCATGAGGATGGGGACTTTCGCACTGGCCCGGAGTTCCTCCACCTCGGAGTTGAGAGGGCGATGTTTACTCTGTTTGTTTTAAGGTTTTAGGGCATTATAGGGCTTGCTATGGGGCCTTGAAAGTGTTTTATTTAGCATTCTAAGGCATTGTGAGGGCTGTTTGTTGTGTTTTTCTTTGCTTTGTAGGAGCTGCATATGGTGTTAAAGGGTTCTATGGGGTTTGTTGGTTTTTCACAGATTTGATGGAACGCTTCTTTCGAAGTCGGCCCCTCCGACCCAACAAGACGCAACAGAGCGTCGCTGACCTTCTTGATCTTCGTGTCTGTCAGCATGGCTTCCTAAACCCTGAACCCTGAGACCCTAAACCCTAAGCCGACGACACAGAGTCTGCGCCCTTCGATGGGGGCGCCCTCGATTCCTCGATGCGAGCCAAGCTTTGGGCTAGCAGTGGACATGCCAACACCGTCAGCGCCTGTCCAGGGTTTAGGGTTGAGGGCTTCTTAGGTGCAACAGGTCCACGCAATGCGTTCCTCTTTGCAACACCTTCAGGCCCACATCATAGCTTATACATATGACGACTGGCTTACAAACCAAAATTCCCCTCAACCGGCAACCCAAAACAACCCTAAACTTGGGCCTCTTGAAGCTTTGCGGCTTTGGTTTCGGGTTTACGAACCCTGAACCCCTTATGCGCGATGCCTTCGAGCCGCCGTAAAGCCGTACTCCTCGCACGCCTCCTCGATCGCAGAGAGCACGAACCCAGCGTCTGAGGCATCGAACCCATCCTCTGCAAGAGGGCTGGGGTTAAGGGCCTAATGTAGGAACCTGATGGTTTAGGGTTTAGGGTTTAGGGTTTAGGGTAACCCTGGGCCTATAACCCCCAAAACAGTAGGATTCATGTAAGGAACCCTGATAAAGGCCCAAGGTTTCTTAATCAGGTTCCTACATTAGGTTTCGGGTTTAGGGTTTATAGGGCTTAGAGGGTTTGTAGTGTTCAGGGCCTAGGTTTCGGGTTTAGGGTTGGGGGCTTAGGGTTTCGGGCTTAGGGCTTGTAGGGCGGCCAAAAGCCCCTCAGTTAAGGAATGCACCTTAAGTCAGATTCAGGATCCCTGTATCATTCAAGGTATATACCACAACTGAGTTTTTGGGCTGGACGAGGGCATACAGGGCTTCGGGTGCAAAATAGGGGTCTGAATGAACAGTAAAGGATGTTCCCTTCTAGTTCAACGTGAAACATGGTAAATATACACCACTACCACGAACCCTAAACCGATAAAAACAGAAGCATATCCCCAAAACCCACTGCACCTATTGTTCAGGGTCTATGTAGGTTGCAGCGATCAGGATTGAAGACTTCGGCTTGAGTGCTTGAGGACTCGGTGGTCTAAGCCGCCGCCCAAGCGTCGACGATGTCAAGCACGGCGTCGATGTCCTCGGAGCTGTGTCACACTGGCTTCTAGCTGAATTCCAGGATTGAAAGTTAAGGCTTGTACAGTTCTGCCTCGATACTTCAAGTCGAGGTTCAGGCCCTATGCTTTCATGTTTGGACTTCAGAACTTAGAGTGGAGGGTTTAGGGCCTGGGACTCATCTAAGGAGATAATTTGTAGGTCAGAGATTGATTGCAATATCCTTGTATGGTCCCTTTATGCTTATGCTACACCCGCAAGCCCTTAATAGAATCCTGACTGAGATAGGGCCCTGTTACAACCCCAAGACCGTATTCTATTCAACGCCTCTATACTACAGTTTCATAAAGGGATTCGGACTGGGTAAACCCTAAACCCCAAAACCCCAAACCCCTACACGCTAGCAGCTAAGCCAGAGAGCGGGGACTCGCGTCGCTGCTGCTAGGATTCAGCGCTTAGGGACACGCGCTGTTTGTTGTGAGCATGTAAAAAACGGTTTGGGGGCTTAGAGGTTCAGGGTTTAGGGATTAGGGTTTAGGGCTGTAGGGTTTAAGGTTTAGGGTTTAGGGTAGTAGAGTACAAGATGAACTCTCAAATCCGCGTGCGACACCCTTCGTCAAACCCATTGAAGAACCACCAGGGCCCTGTGAAAGACACTTTGCAAGCCCAGGGTTTTGTTAGGGTTTAGGGCAAGCAAACGCCGCTTTCATGCAAAAACCAAGCCCTAACCCCTAATTAAATCCTAACCTCTGTAATTCAATTTCAAAACAAGTACAGGCGTATTCATACATACCCTAAAGACTACATGGCTTTTTCGAAATTGAAAAACATCCATATGTATTGCGTAGTATGTATATACACATATACTGACTAACTTACTTGATTGTGTATTTGTTTACTTACCTGTGTACTTAGTTGTGCATGCATGTACTTATCTATTTGCTTTTCTATTCCTAAAAGCCAAGGAAATAATAAAACCAGTAACAAGAAATGCCTCCCGGGTTCCGAGAGCCGCTCGCCGCATCCGTTCGCGGAGGAGCCGAAGGGATACACCGTAGCCTACGAAACGGGGCTCTTCATGGGTTTAGGGGGTTTAGGCTTTTTTCTACAAGGGTACCAGGGGTTTAGGGTGTCTTTAGGGGTCCCCTTTACAAGGATACACCGTGGCCTACACAGAGGGGCTCTTCATGGGGTTTGGGTTCAGGCTTTGGGTTTGGGGTTTAGGGGCCTGAGGTTTTGGACTCAGAGTTTACGGTTTAGGGTTTAGTGGTCCTGGACCCTGATCCCTAAACCCTGAACCGTAGGGTTCAGGGTTTCTTTAAAGGGCCCCTTCTAAAGGGGTCCTTAAGGGTTTCTTGAATGGCCCTTACATAGAGGGGCTTAAGGTTTCTGAAAGGGATCTACAAGTGTACTATAAGGGTACTAAATGCTTGGGGCTTGGGGCTTAAGTTTAGGGTTTCTTTAAGGGTTCCGTTCAATGATTCGGGCTGAGGAATTGGGGTTTCGGGCTTAGGATTTTTGATTTGTCAAGAGTATCTGTAGGATTTATAATGCTGCACAACAACAAATGACCTCTTTCGTACAGTTTTAATGCTTGACAGAATTTTGGCAGCCCATCATGAAATTTCAAGATCTTGTAACTGTGGGTTTAAACACTGGGGGTATGGGGTCGAGGTGATCGGTGCTTCAGGTTTACGAATTTAGGGGTTTAGTGAAAAAGCTCAATGCCCCTAGATGACCATTCCAATATGCAGGATGCCTACCAAGAAATAAACATTCGACTTTGCGGTGCAGGATGAAGCACCCCTAAATTAGGTCGCCAGACCCAGCCACCCTAAACCCTAAACCCTAATCCCTAAACCCTAAATCCTAAATCCTAAACTACACCCTGATGTCAACTTCCTGCCTTCGTTCCCAGAGCGGCCGTGGCGACGTCCTTTCAAGCTCTCGGCCCAGGGTTTGGGGTTTAGGGTTTCGGGTTTAGGGTTTTCAAAGGGCAAAAGGAGGGACCCTTAATGGGGACCCCTACACTCTAATGGGCTATATAATGAGTATATGATAGCTATATCCGCCGACCTAGCGGCGTGTTGGATGAGTCCGAGGTGAAACCTCCCTTTTTCCCTAACGCGCGCGAGAGAGCCCGCAGGGCGGAGGGGGGCCACGCATTTTGTTTTTCATGGAGGACGCCGAGCCTGCACGAAGCGGCGTTGACGCTGCTGGGGGCGAATTCCGCCGTCTGTAGNTCTTGCGTTTTCATGCGCTTGTTGTCTGGGAGTGGGGGCTGCTGACAAGCAAGTTCACGCACCTGTTGTTCCCAAGTCTTGGCAGACGATGCGGACGCCACCTAAACAGCGCAGACTCAGTGCAGCAATCGCTTTCGTGGCTGTTGTCTAGGTGACAGGTGACAAATGTTTGATAAGAAAGTAAGCGCTATATCCTTCAATAGGAGATGCCTTGCAACTGCCGCACGGTGGCACGGTCGACAACATGTGGAGCATAATGCAAGACGTCATATCTGGCGTCCACACTGCGAGTTTCGCCCCCTGACGGCGAGATTAAAGTCGACCCCGCCTTGGTAGAGTACTTGTATCGGTTCTTTTTGTGATGGCATCTGAAGGAAACTTCCTGTGTTTGAAGCAGAAGGTCGGAGCTTCCTAGAAAATCAAGGCTGAAAAAAGGTCCGCCCTAAGTTTGCAGGTCAATGAATGCTGGCATGCACAGCGAAATCGGTAGGGCAGAAATGGCCGCGCCAGGCCCTAAACNCCCTAAACCCCGGACCGCTAAAGAGCTCGTATTGTAACAGGCTAACTCTAGCACGGCTCGACAGAATCAGAAAGTAGGGTTCCGGGTGTCGAAGGTCCTTATCTACTTATACTGTAAATGTAACCCCTAAACCCTAAACCCTACGTCCTAAACCCTAAACCCTAAACCCTAGACCGTAAACCCCTGAACCCTAAACCCTAGACCGTAAACCCCTGAACCCTAAACCCTAGACCCGCTCCATAGGAGGCACTACGCCCTGCGCCCTTACCTGAACGACCTCTCACCCGAGACCCCTACGAGCCCTCACCCCAAACCCCTAGCCTACCTAACGCTGACCCTTGGCGAACCCTCACCCACGAGCCTACCTAACGCCTTCTTGGCGAGCCCTCACCCACAACCCCTAGCCTACGCGAGCCCGACAAAACCCCAAAGCCCGAAAACCCTAAAACCTTCGACCCCTGTGCCCTAAACCCTAAACCCCCAAACCCTCAGCCCCTCAGCCCCAACCTAAACCCTAAACCCTAAACCCCTGAGCCCCTAAACTCCGAAGCACCTNGGAGCTTCCTAGAAAATCAAGGCTGAAAAAAGGTCCGCCCTAAGTTTGCAGGTCAATGAATGCTGGCATGCACAGCGAAATCGGTAGGGCAGAAATGGCCGCGCCAGGCCCTAAACCCCGGACCGCTAAAGAGCTCGTATTGTAACAGGCTAACTCTAGCACGGCTCGACAGAATCAGAAAGTAGGGTTCCGGGTGTCGAAGGTCCTTATCTACTTATACTGTAAAT